>JASDQU010098315.1:11226-21455 GCA_032191745.1 Picea mariana | reverse complement strand
CACATTAAAATTTTTATGTCAGCCATAAGACTCCGCAATTTCGAGCATGAAGACGTAGTCTGTAGGTTGTTCCCCTATACTTTCAAGGGAAATGCCTCTACATGGTACTTTGCCCAACAACCTCATACCATCGTGTCTTGGGAAAAGTTTGAGTCATGCTTTTTGGAAAAGTTCAGAGATGGTAAGCCTTCAGAAGTCCTAGTCATGGACCTTTCTAGCTTAAGAATGAACCCAAAAGAAAAAGTTAAAGACTTTAATCAAAGATTCTTAACACTTAAGAACCGAATCCCTACAGATTCCATACCTACCAAGAATCTCATAATAGCATACTATACTGAAGCTTTGCATCAAAGTATAGCTATTTGGGTTAAACGATCTAAGAAAGCCACGTTGTTAGAAGCCTTCGAGGAGGCCAGCCAGATTGAAAAAGACATACTTAGTCTTAAAGACTCTACTAGCAACGAAACAGAGACTAGTTATTCTTTCAAAAAGAAGATTGAAATCCTCCCTAGACCTACTCAAAGTAAAACACAACCTGAAAGCTCTGATTTAGAAAACTTAGCTAAAGTCGTTCAAAAACTGTCGAACCAAGTTATAGATTTGAAAAGGACAACCAAAGAAGCTTCTTTGAGCAAAGGGCCTTACAAACCCCCGTTCAGGAAGCCTTTCCCAACCAACCAACCTAATCTGAATACTAAAGGCCTTAATCTAGAAAGTCTGCAATATACCATTCAAACAATTCTAGAAGCCCAGGATAACTTGATGCCTCCTGAGATTCCTCAGGAGGTTGTTGAACAAGAGACAGTTCAAGAAGAGGAGTTTTCTCCAAATATTTTTGGACACTTCTCGGATGGCATCTTTCAAGATAACTTCGAGATAGTCCATCCCTACAATACTAGGAGTAAGATCGGAAACAAACCTTCTTCCGAAAACACTATGACTTTGCCTCCAAAGCAATCTAAACTAGTTGAGACTAAACAGAGTCATGTGAACCCCAACTTAGATTATGACGTAGTTGAAGATATTAAAAATTTAAGGGCTAACATTTTTGTTTATGAGTTACTAAAATTTCCATCTTTGTTACAAAAAATGTTGCAAAACATCGCAGAGAATGGTAAAAATGGTAATTCAAACAAGGTTGTTCAGAACAAATTTCCTCAGAAGACTTCCACAAAGAATAATCCCGATCCTCATGATAAAGGAAGCCTTCCTGTAAATAATGTAAATAATGTAAACAATGTAGATAAAGTAGCTTTAGAAACTACGAGTAAAAAGAGACAAACTACCACCCTTAGTACTCGAAAAAATGTACCTCCGTTTTTGTTAACTTTTGAAATCTTTAATAGAAACATGCACAATTGTATGGTAGACTCAGGAGCATCATCCAATGTGATGCCATGGTCTCTGTGTTAGAATATTAACACTGAAGTTGAGCCCTCCACCTTAAAAATCATACAAATTGATCGAACCAGTGTTAAAGTTATAGGCGAATTAAGAAATGTGCTTATAAGATTATCGTCTAACCCCAAGGTTCATCAAGTTATTGATATTATTGTTGTGAATATTCCAGAAGTGCATGGTATGTTTTTAAGCAGGGACTGGTCGGAGCAGCTACACGGCTATTTCGTGACAGATTGGTCTCACCTATGGCTTCCAAAGAACGACAAGCCTAACAAGATCAAGGTAAATCGTGAACGCTACCTTAAGTTCATGGTCACAGATTTGAACGATCCCAATGAACCATTTACACCTTCTGTTGATTCACCCGAGGTACAAGGGATGGATACCTTTTTCGGCAATTTCATGGCCGAGGCTTCAACTATCACCAATCCAGAACAACAGTCTGAGATTGTAGCGTACATGAAGCCAACAACTTCTACACAATGGTCTCATGTACCCGATAAAAATCAAATTTGGTCTCTTTATTTTGACGGGTCAAAGTCCAAAGAAGGAGCTGGTGTAGGCTGCGTTATTATTGATCCGGCAGGTAACAAAACATTGATTGCATGTAGGCTAGAATTTGAATGTACTAATAAAACTGCAGAATATGAGGCTTTACTGCAAGGTCTCAGAAAATATTTAGATATGAACATTCAAAACTTGACCGTCTTTGCCGATTCTGAAATAGTGGTTAGACAGGTAAGAGATTCTATCCACTACCTGTCTCCACATCTTAAAAGATACCAATCCGAGGTATGGAATTTAATGAATAAATTTTCTGCTTTCAATATAAATTCTATTCCTAGATTGAATAACTCTGAAGCTAATCTATTAGCTAATGTAGCTTCCAAACTCTTTCCTGCAGAAGGCTTGTCCCCGGATTCATTCTCTGTCGAACTGCTATTTCGGCCATCCGTTCTCGACAACATCACAAACTGGAGAGTCTTTGACGATGATCAGCAAATTATTAGCTTTTTGCATATGGAAGAAACTTTTCAATGCACGGTGATAGACGAACACACACACGATGACAATTTGTGTGATTTCATGGTAATACCAGATCCGAGAACTCCTGAATATTCATCGGACATGGTAAATTTGATCCCTAAATATGTAGTTAGATTAGAGAAATTTTATGATCTTCAAGACAAATTCAAAAAATCAGTCAACTGTAAAACCAATAGTTCCTCATTATCATATGAAAAGGTAAACTTAGGGACTAAGGACAATCCACAGTGCATTAATCTAGGGGTAGGATGTTCTGAACTAGAAAAAGATACATTTATTAAATTGTTCAAAGAATTTAAAGATGTCTTTGCATGGACATATGATGACCTTAAAACTTTCGACCCTAACATCATACAACATGTCATTCCTATGAAACCCCAAGCCTCGCCCTTTCAACAGAAATTGAGAAAAATGCACCCTAAGCTTGAACTGACCGTCAAAAAAGAATTAAATAAACTCCTAAATGCTAACATTATTTTCTCTGTTAGACACACTCAATGGGTTTCTAACCTTATCCCTGTTCAGAAGAAAAGTGGGGAAATCCGACTATGCGTCGATTTCTGAAACCTTAATAGAGCGTCTGATAAAGACAACTATCCTGTCCCACCCATGGAACAGATCCTTCAACAGGTATCTGGTTCTGAGAGGCTATATTTATTGGATGGTTTCTCAGGGTACAACTAAGTCCTGATGTCTCCACCAGACCAACTTAAGACTACCTTCCGCACCCCATGGGGGACCTATGCTTACAGGAAAATGCCCTTTGGATTGATTAATGCTGGTGCCACTTTCCAGAGAGCGATGGACATTGCTTTCTGGGGCTTAATCAATCAGTCCATCGTAGTTTACTTAGATGATGTGACTATATTTTCTAAAAACAATACCGATCATCTAGCTCATTTAAGAGTCGTTCTACAGTGATGTCGTAAATATGGCATTTCCTTGAATCCTAAAAAATTCATATTTGCAGTAGAACAAGGTAAACTCTTAGGATTTATTGTGTCGAGCAAAGGGATAATTATTGACCCTGAAAGGACTCAAGTCATCTTGAAACTCCCCCCTCCTACATCCAAAAAATCTATGCAGTCTTTCTTAAGCCATATAAACTTTGTGAGGAGATTTGTCCCCAGTTTTTCCAAAATGGTCAGACCTTTACAGAGTCTGATTAAGAAAGATGCCCAATATCATTAGGGACCCTTAGAAAATCAATCTTTTAATGCAATAAAGAAGGCCATAATAGATTCTCCTTCTCTCATGAGCCCCAAATTTTCGCAATACTTTATGCTCTACACTTTTGCTTCTGATCGTTCCTATGCCGTCGACCTAACTCAAAAGAACACCGAAAACAATGAAGTACCCATTGCCTTTATGAGCTCTGCTTTCAAAGGCGCTAAACTTAATTACCCAGTGGTAGATCAGAAAGCCTATGCTATTTTCAAAGCAATCAAGCATTTACGGTCTTATCTTTTGAAATCGAGGACAAAAGTTATTGTCCCTTACCCAACCATCAGGAACCTATTAGTGCAAAAGGAACTAGGTGACAAGATGGTGGGTTACCTCCTTGAAGGAGTACGACATAGAAATTACCCCAGCTCAAATAGTGAGAGGCCAAGGGTTATGCAAGGTAGTTGTTGACTTAGCCGCAGGACAACAAGAAGAAAATGATATGTCAAACCTAGGACAACACAATCAAAATGCAATCTATTGTGCACAAAACTATGTCAGTCCTTGGTATGACGATATAAAATTCTGTCTTGAACATGGGTCAACCCCCCATCACTTGGATCTCACTAAAAGAAGATCATTGAGATTAAAGTCTACCTCCTTTCATTTGGTTAATGGTATTCTGTTTCATCAAAATTTTGATGGTATACTGTTGTGCTATCTTGAGAAAGACAAAGAAGAAAAAATCTTACTAGAATTGCATGTAGGAGAAGCTGGTGGTCATTTTGGTGGCGACACCACTACCCATAAAGTTTTGAGAGCCAGCTATTACTGGTCCACGCTTTTTAGGGACGCCCATGCCTTGTGTCGTAAGTGTACTATCTGTCAGAAAGCATCAGGGCGGTTACAGAAACCAACCTTTCCATTGCAGTCCATTTTTAGTAGACTCTCCTTTTCAGTAATGGGGCCTTGATATCATAGGTCCAATCAACCCGCCATCCTCAAAACAACATAAGTTTATCATAACATCCACATATTATTTCACCAGGTGGTCTGAAGCTGCCACGTTAAGAACTGTGAATACCAGTCAGGTAATTGCCTTTCTAAATTCGAATATTATTACTCGTTTTGGTATCCCTGATTGTTTAGTATTCGATAACGCTTCTTACTTTTCCTCTCTTGAGATGGGTGAGTTCGCTTTGGAAAAATGAATTAAATTGAAGTATTCTGCCAGCTATTACCCCTAGGGCAACGGTTTGGCAGAGTTAACAAATAAGAATCTGATTAAAATCATCAAGAGAACGGTCGCTGAAAATCACAAAAACTGGCACAATGCACTATTAAACATGCTTTGAGCTGATAGGGTAACACCAAAAACTGTTGTAGGTAACTCTCCCTTCTTTCTCGTTTATGGCAGAGAAGTAATTCTGCCACACACATTCTTCTTTCTTCACTTCAGCTATCACAGAAAATTCAAGAAGAAGACTGACCCCCTTTGGAAAATCGAATTAATTCTTTGATGAAGCTAGAAGAGGTAAGAGCCCAAGCTAAACGTAAGTTAGATCAACATCAACTAGTAGTCAAAAGTTGGTTCGATTCTAACTCTGCCTCTGATAGGAACTTCGAAGTAGGTGACCTCGTTTTAAAATGGGACAAACCACATGAGGGAAAGGGAGAGCACACAAAATTTCAAAACTTATGGCTTGGACCATTTTTAGTTGCTGAGAAGTTAGGTCCCATCTCTTTCCGATTGCAAAATCTAGAAGGACAACCTGACACCTATCTGGTGAATGGCCAAGCCCTGAAAAGATACTTCGCTTGATGACAACCCTTGTATATTATGTACATATATTTTTCTTTTGTTTGCTTTTCTTTTGCTGTTTTGGTTTGGATTTATCCTTTGTGCTTATCAATTTTTGTTTTTACACATACCTGCATGCTGAACTATTCAGACAAAGAAAAAAGAAAATTCCTTCACTGAAATGACTGCTAAAAAAATACTTCTCAAATTTACATCTGTGTTGGCAAAAAGCTTGTTGTTTGAAAGAAGTTAACTGATTTCGATCTCTGAGTGAAGCCTGTCACGATTATCTATTATCTTTTTACGATGTCCCTATTCCTTAAGGGAATGAATCATAAGATGTCTCCCTGCCTCAGAAAGTTGGTTCTGTAAATGAAACATCTATGGATCTTAATAAAGGACAGTTCTAAAAAAATCTGATGAGGTATGTAAAAAATATGTTAAAATATCATAATTTTCAACGTCACCCCGCTCAACTATATATTGTTAAAAAAAAACAAAGTAAATCATTAATAGAGCTGTGGGAAGTGCTTGTAAACCTATCGGGATGTTGAACAGGTCTACTGGAAGTGGGTAAATGCATCGATGGTGCCAAGACAACTTCGCTGGGGTACTGAACAGGCCCGCTGGCAGCGAAGCAATGTCGGGTATATGAAAATTGGCAAAAATAAGATAACTTGACCTTAAAATGTCCTTTATTCTGATCCGGAACTTCTTGGCAGGATACAGATATCAGAGAGGGTTAAATGGCAACCCTGTCGAGGCTATGGATGCCTGCTAGCAGCAGTGGCTCTATCAACAGTATTGGGGATTTTATATTTAATATCGTGGCTCGCTTGTCTTAAGACTGTTATCAGTTTACATCCTTTAAACACTGCTGGAATATGTGGTTGATGAAGATGTTTATAAGATTTTTTGGTTGTTGTTTTTGAGTTAGAATTTTTCTCATTATCCTAATCTGAATTTGTTCTTTTTGGCAGAGATAACTGCTTCTACCAGTGTGTCGCCATTAATGGCAGCCAATTCGCATTTTTATACTATCCTTATAAGCTGCCTACACCAGTGTTTTGCAAACCTTGATTTTCGTCGCAATTCTCGAATAAAACGACACTATTATTTTTGCGTTATTTGCACACTTACCTTTGTTCTTGTTTTCATGACTGCAAGCATGAAAACTTGGTTTTCGAAGTCACATTAAAATCTTCACTGAATTGTTGTAATCACTCTCGTCTATATGCTCATTTGTGTTTCCAATTTACTTATTGTTATACAATTGACAAGACTCCAAGATCCTTATTCACTTGACATTCTTATTTCTTAATATGACTTCATTTTACAAGATTGTGATGATATTCTTTTAATCAAGTTTGTGATGCATTGGTGGTTTGATTTATATAGTTTTTAATCGATTCCCTTGAAACATTGGTTTCATGAAAATACATTGGTGTTATGGTTAAACCCTCGGTATAAATCATTGTATACAACACATATTTTCATATGATCAAACCCTTAGTGTGATTGCGAGTTATTTCTTTGGTTTTAAAACTATGCTAATATTATCGCTTGCGCAAATGTTTGGTTGATTTACCATAAGGTTTCATTGATTGAATGGCATGGTTTTTAACATATGCATAGTGGTTTGAATGTTATATGCATTGGTGGTTGTACTATGGGATATGACTGTTGTGCATGGGATGAACTAGCTCCACCACCTTCGCACATTTTGTCATTAATGTTTTCCTCCTATCCCGGTTCACCTTTGCTAGTTTTTGGGTAAGCCTATGAGCGTTCTGCCTCTGTGTATGCTATGTTCAAACCCTGGCCCGTTCACCTCGGTCACCATGTGTTCCTGTCTATGGCACCAGTGGTGCGCATAGAGCCAAATGGTAACCAAGCCCTGTTACTATTCGATAATTCCTGAGAGGATTTAGAAGATAGTGGTTGGCTGGCATTTATACAGAGGTTCGAGGGTTTCAACCTTTCGGTTGCCCAACAATTCACCCTCGCCTTTGACGGGTGTAAGGCTAAAGTAGGTGACATTCAGCTTGAACTCAATGAAGAATTCATAAGCTCTGCTACAGGACTAGCACCCACAGGCCAAAGGTGGTTTAAAAACTCCAAAGTTGATGAGGTGTCATGGTCATTACTATTCGTATCAAGGAAGGTTTTCTCCTATGATAAAGGTATGCCTATTTCCACCCTTAAACCCAGGTGGCACGATCTTTTGGTGATTGTGAAACAATTTGTGACCTGTGAAGGTCGGTATGGCTTGGTTTTTCTGTATCAACTCCGGTTATTGATGAATTTCATGGGCTATCCTTTGAACATGTTGCATTACTTCTTGTGTAGTCTTTATAATATGTCTAAGAGGTTCAAACATGAGAAGGATGATAGCGGCTTGTTTCATCACGGCTTGGTTAGACTCATTGTCGTCCACCATTTAAACCTTCATGGCGATAATTGGCAAGCCCTTCTATCCAGAAATGGCTTTGCTAATCTAGAGTCTGTCCAAATTGACAAGGATGTGGTTAGTGAGACTATGGTCAGGCCACCCGTGCCTTTTCATATCCTTCTACCCCCTTCCAAACCCTCGATTTTCCCTAAAATCGACCTACCCGACATCATAACAAACAAGACTGAGGCTGTCAAGAATCCTGTGAGTAAGAAAGTCAAGGGTAATCCTACTGTCAACAGCAAGGTGATGTAGACGTGCCACTCAGCTCGGGCACATCTGCTCACAGGACCTGTATTTTTCTCGGCCCAAAGAACTCGAAGGTTCTTCTATCTCCCTATCGGAAGATCTGCACCCATAGTAATCTGCTCCGAGGTCAGCCAAATCTCGCGTTCTCATGAGTTCGTGACCCTAAACCTCCAACTGTTCCTTTCAAATCTCACAATACCCAAGTTAGCGATACGGGTATAGCTNCTTTTCTCTATGCGCACCTTCACCACATGAAATCGTGGACTAGGCTTAATGTTAGCGCCTCTCGCGACTTCGAAAACTCGCGACCTTGCCAGTTAACCCGTCGAGTTTTCACACTCCTAGTTCATGAGTCCCTGAGATGCACGGTCCCACCTTATGCTTTGCCACGCGTCCACAAGAATCTCATCTCCTAGGCACTTCGCGACTTGGCGTCCTTTGTGCCACCTGTCTTCCACTCTCGCTCTGCTATGACCCACACTGTTCTCCAGCTGTCAGGATATCGCTATCTCGCGATGTTCGCATTCAAATTCTCAGACCTTTTCTTACGAGGTCCTGAGACACAATCCATCGCACGGATCCAAAAATCCTCCTGTGCCCCAAATCCAACGATCGTCCTTATCTCACCACCTCGTGACCTCGCGACTTGGAGTACCCAAATGTTGGACTCTAAACCTGCGAGCTCCCGAGCTGCGAGATCACCGATCTCTGCCACCTGTCCCCTCAGATGGACGGCTACGAATCTCTTGCCACTTCGCATCCTCGTAACCTCGTGCCTCGCAGCTTTTAACCCCAGGCACTTGGGCGTTCACCTTGTGAGTTCCGAGTTAGCGAGATCCTTGGATCTCTGCCACATGTCCCCTCAATTGGATGATCCAGATCTCCTCGCTACCTCACCCCTCGCGAAGCTAATGATCTCCCCCTTCGGACCTCAAATGCCCGAGTCTGTGAGACGAGGATCTCCTGACACGCATCCTCTTTAATGAACGACTCTGATCTTATCGCGTATCGTGATCTCGTGACTCTGACTTCACAAAATTTGGGGCTTGAACTCTCGAGTTCCCGATACACGATATCACATGTAGATTCTACGGCTCCTATGACTCGGAATCAATGGCGCTACCTCTCCTGAGCTTCCAACTCCTTGGAATCTTCTTGCCTTAACTTCCTTGCACCTCTACAACATCTAACGATCCACGGAACCTCACGAAATCTCCCGAGAAGATTTCGATTGTCCGCTCCTCCTGGTTAATCCCCGAGACGAAAAGAGTATCTCTCCACGAGATTCTTTCGCCGCTTCGCCAACCTGCGACGTTCTCCTCGACTTCACGTCACACTTGTCTATGCTGACTCTTCAGCAACTCAAGGACCTATCCTTCCTGAGCTTTCCAAGTTACTTCGACCTCAACGAGGTTCTCTGTACGCACTCCTTGCGGCAAACCTTGTGAACACTTCAACTGTTCGAGCCTTCTTGACTCTGCGTATGCCGTAGCAGTAGTCCTTCAACACTTCTTCTCAGTTTCACGACTGAGACTTCTTCCTTTGCCTGCGCACTCTTTGCATGGCTTGTATCACCCACTTCTACTTCTGGGCGAATGAGAGAAAAGGTTCAACTACTGAGCCTTCATCAACGCACCCTTTGCGGATGAATTCGACTGCACTCTTTGCAGGAATCTCCTGGCTCAGGTAGAAAAACAATTAATACTCATTCCATTCTCCTATTCAGGCTTCAGTTTGAAACATGAAATCATATTCACAGCATATACAAAGAAAATGCATAACCAGGAGACAAACATGCATGAGCATAACATCAATACACAGAGAATAGACACATAACCATGGATTTGAATCAAAACTTTCTTCTATTAATTCAATATCTGTACATGGGCGTTCTCTACACAATTCTCTGCTTTCTCTGCTCTTCTCTTGAATGATTGATTGCTTTTGTTACAATGATACAATGAGGGTGTCTATATCCATTTTCCCTCCTTCCACCTAAACTATCAAATCTAGACTTAAAATCCTATCTACCAGCATTAACTAGATTAAATGCCTCCTATCTACTTCAGACAAGAGCATATGGCTCGAGGTCTAGTACAATATACAAAAGGCACT
>JASDQU010098315.1:0-11195 GCA_032191745.1 Picea mariana | reverse complement strand
GTGATGCTCCTGCATCATACTCCTCTTCTTGAAAACTTTCATGGGCTCCTGTCCATGAGCTCCTGCATGGTCTGTCCATGCTTTTGAATCTCTACTTCACTTTCCCAGCTGGCATCTTCCACTGGATGGTTCTTCCATTTGACCAGATACTCATAGTATTCCTTTCGCCTGGTCCTTTTTCTCACCCTTTTGTCCAGTATGTACTCTATCTGCGGTTTTTCTGCAATCGACATCTGCTTCTGCCATTGGACTTCTGGCTGTTCATCGCTTTCAGCTCCTGCTTCCTCAGCCTTATATGGATATAAGTATGAGACATTGAATGTTGGAGATATTCCGATCCCATCCGGCAATTCAATCTCATAAGTGTTTTCTCCTAATTTCTTTAGGACTCTGCATGGCCCAATTTTCTTCATTTTGAGCTTGTTGTATGTCCTCCTTGGGAACCTTTTCTTTCTCATATGTGCCAGAACTAGATCACCCACTTCAAACTGAAGTTGTCTCCGATGCTGATCTACTCTGTGCTTGTATTCCTGGTTTGATTCTAGCAATCGCTGCTTCACCCTACTGTGAAGTTCTTCCATCGCCTCTGCGAATTCTTCAGCACTTGCACTCTTGGTTATTATCTGCTCTGAGTCTCTCAGTTCAGACACTCCCCTTGGCTACTTGTCATATACAATTTCAAATGGACTTTTTCCTGTGCTCCGATTCACTGAATCATTGTATGCAAACTCTTCCTGTGGTAATATGCTATCCCAGCTGCTATGGTGCTATGTCACCAAGCTTCTTAGCAAGTCTCCCAGACTTTTGTTTACCACCTCTGTTTTCCCATCCGTCTGGGGATGGTAGGCTGAACTGAACATCAAATTAGTCCCCATATTCTTCCAGAGTGTCCTCCAGAAATGTCCAATGAACTTTGTATCCCTGTCCAATACTATGCTTTTGGGTAAACCATGAAGTCTAACAACCTCCTTGAAAAAAAAAATTGCGATGTGAGTCACATCGCTGGTCTTCTGACATGGGATAAAATGTGCCATTTTTGAAAACCTGTCGACCACCACAAAGATCAAATCATGTCCTCTTTGACTTCTCAGTAATCCCAATACGAAATCCATGCTGATTCCATCCCACGGCCTCTCTGGTATGGGTAAGGATTGATATAATCCTGCATTCTGCTTCCGGCCCTTCGAATGCTGGCAAATTCTGCAGCTGTCAACAAACTTCTTGACTTTCGACCGCATCCCTGGCCAAAAGTATGCTTCGCTCAGCTTTGAAAATGTCTTGTCATGGCCAAAATGTCCTGCCAACCCACCACTATGCTTTTCCTTTAACAAATTCTCCCTCATCGAGCAATTCGGAATACACAGTTGATTTCCTCTAAACAACAATCCATTTTGGATCATGTTATCCATCCATGGGCTTCTATCCCTAAGAACTGGATTCTCAGCTGCCTCATACACCTCTGCAAAATTTTCATCAGCTGCATACATGTCCTTAAGATTTTCAAAACCCAAGGTTTTGANCTCCTGCAGCAATAAACACTTCCTGCTCAAAGCATCAGCCACTTTGTTAGCAGTACCTGAAATGTGTTTAATTACAAATGTAAAATTCTGCATATACTCTACCCATTTTGCATTCTTCTGATTCAACTTCTCCTATTGACTCACAAACTGTAATGCATGATTATCGCTGTACAGTACAAATTCTTTCAGAATCAGATAATGCCTCCACTTCTTCAACGCCTGTATGATGGCATAGAATTCCTTAT
Source organism: Picea mariana (assembly GCA_032191745.1). NCBI lineage: Eukaryota > Viridiplantae > Streptophyta > Pinopsida > Pinales > Pinaceae > Picea > Picea mariana. The sequence continues at coordinate 9,430 of JASDQU010098315.1, read as the reverse complement.
CATACGTGGAGTATTTCAGCTTGGCTTCATCCAAATTCTCACTAAAATATGCAACTGGTCTATCCTCCTGACTCAAGACCGCTCCTATGGAAAATCCACTTGCATCGCATTTCACCTGAAACACCTTCGTAAAATCTGGCAACACCAAGACCGACTGTTCTATGATTTTCCGCTTCAACAGATTGAAGCTCTTCTCTGCTGCTTCAGTCCAATGAAAATATTTATGTCTTTTCTTGACTGTGTCCATCATTGCTGCGCTAATTGCACTGAAATTCCCGATGAATTTCTAGTAGAAACTAGCCAGTCCATGAAAACTTCTCACCTCGAAAACATTGCTCGGTGATGGCCAACTTTTAATTACTTCCACTTTACTTGGATCCATCTTCAATTCATTTGTCGATATGACAAACCCCAAGTAAATGAGTTATGTCTTCATAAATGAAGATTTCCTCACATTGATCAACAACTTCTCTTGCTGTAGCTTCCTCATTACTGCGGCTAAATGCTTCAAATGCTCCCCTTTTGATTTGCTGAAAATCAATATGTCATCTAGATAAACAATGACAAATTTACCAATGAATTCCTTCAGCACTTCATTCATTAGCCTCATGAATGTACTCGGTGCATTCGTTAAACCAAATGGCATGACTAGCCATTCGTACAACCCTTCAGTGGTTTTGAAGGCCGTCTTCCATTCATCGCCTTCCCTCATGCGAATCTGATGGTATCCACTTTTCAAATCGACTTTTGAAAAACATCTTGCTCCACTTAAGAAGTCCATCAAGTCATCCATTATCGGCAGTGGAAACCTGTACCTAATGGTTATTTTGTTAATGGCTCTGGAGTCTGTACACATTCTCCAACCTCCATCTTTCTTTGGACTCAGTACTGTTGGAACAGCACATGGACTTAAACTTTCTTTGATCAGTCCTTTATCCAGCAGTTCCTGTACCTGCCTTTTGACTTCTTCATTCTCCTGTGGCGTCAACCTGTACGCAGCTTTATTTGGCAAACTGGCTCCGGGTATGAGGTCTATATGATGACTCACACTCCTTACTGGCGGCAACGAATGAGGTAATTCGTCTACCACAATGTCAGTGAACTCCTCCAGTAGTTCCTGAATTTCTTCCGGCAAGTCATCCACTCTTGTGCTGGTCAAAACAACTCTTGGTTTCCTAACCACAAAGAATTGTGGATCTTCCTTCTTCTTTAATCCTGCCAGAAGTTCCTTCCCACTCATGAGAAGTATAGTATTTCTCGTTTCTGGTTTAAATTCTTTTTATTTAATTGGAAGTAACATATGCATTCTTCCATTCTTCTCCAAAGTATACGTATTCATCTTCCCATCATGAATTACGTTCCTGTCATATTGCCATGGTCTGCCTAGCAATAAATGACATACATTCATAGGAATAACATCACAGAGAATTTTATCATTGTATCCTCCTATCTTGATGTCAACTAAGAATTGTTTAGTGACACTCACCTGATGTCCCTTCTGTAAACATGAGACTCTATATGGACTTGGATGATTAATTGTCTCCAACTCCAGTTTCTCCACCATCTCGATTGAAAGGAGATTGTCTGTGCTACCGCTATCCATGATAACTTTGCACACTCTATCTTTGGTTTTGCATGAAGTTATGAAAAGTCTGTTCCTTTGAGCCGTGTCCTTCACCTCCTTCTCTGGTATTAAGAGAACCTTACGCATCATTAGCGACCTTCCGTCTTCTGCTTCTTCTGCCTCAGCATTTCGCCTCTGTGCTTCAGCTATGTGAGTTTCTCCTCTGTCCTTTTTCCTATCTGGACAGTCAACTGCTTTATGTCCATCCCTTCCACACGTAAAGAATGTGATGACTCCACCTCTGCCTCTTCCTCTACCTCTGGTACGAGGAAAGGCATTTTTGTCAGCGTATCCTTCACTCTGTTCTGTCTGCTGCCTTCTCTGTTCAGTGTGTTGGCCTTGCTGTGAACTTCCACCTCTTTCTGTTCTAGTCTGAGGCTTTTTCCAGTCGTCCTTGGGTTTCTAGAACCTATCCTGAACAACTGACTTATCTTTCGGTTGGCTCCTACCTCTGCCTCACTGTGCTGGCTTACGACTTAGCTTTTCTTCGTCTTTCAACGCCATTTGATACGCATCCTCCACCATTCTGATGGTTGTCATACTCATCTCATCCTGGATATCGTATCTTAAGCCATTCATATACCTGGCAACTTTTACATCATCGCTCTCCCGATGAACTGCCCTGATATTGAGCTTGTAAAATTCTTCAGTGTACTCCTTCACTGTCATCAGCTTCTATCTTAGTTTCTGCATTCTCCTGAACAGTGTGATTTGGTAATCCCTTGGGATGAATTTTGCCTTCATCTTCGCAATCATTCGATCCCAACTTTTGATATTTTGCTTGCCTTTGGAATGTCTATCTGCTTGAAGCTCGTCCCATCATAATGCTGCATGTCCTTTCAACTTTGTGACAACATGCCTAACCTTTTTATCCTCTTCAATATCCTCATAATCGAAGTAGGTGTCAAGAGCTCTAATCTAGTCTAACAGCTCTTCTGCATCCATACTTCCTTCATAATTTGGAATATCCATTTTGGTCTTGGAACTCATCCGAGCGATAGCCTTAATTAACCGTTTGTTGGCTGCATCCTCAGCTGCAACTTCTCCTTGCTGTTCGGCTTCAACTTCGCCTTCGAAGTCACTTAGATCTCCAACATTTGTTGTGCATCTCTATGTTGCTTCCATATCTTCTAATCTCGCTTGGAGATCACGTATCTTCCTTTCCATTTCTGGATTCTGTACTTGTCTTTCCCTCCGTGGCGGCATGGTGAAATTTTCTTCTCTTCTCTACTACAGAAAGCAAAGAGATTTTCTTGCTTTGATACCAACTCTGACGCAGACGCGCCACCCATCTCGGGCACGTCCGCTCACAGGACCTGTCTTTTCCTCGGCCTGAAGAACTCGAAGGTCCTTCTATCTCCCTATCGGAAGATCTGCACCCACAATAATCTTCTTCGAGGTTAGCCAAATCTCGCGGTCTCGCGAGTTCGTGACCTTAAACCTCCAACTGTCCCTTTCAAATCTTGTGATACCCGAGTTAGCGATACGGGTATAACTCCTTTTCTCTATGCATGCCTTCACCACATGAAATCGTGGACTAGGCTTAATGTTAGCGCCTCTCACAACTTCGCAACCTCGCGACCTCACCGGTTAACCCGTCAAGTTTTCACCCTCCTAGTTCGCGAGTCCCCGAGATGCACGGTCCCACCTTACGCTCTGCCACGCGTCCACAAGAATATCAGCTCCTCGGCACTTCATGACTCGACGTCCTTGGTGCCACCTGTACACCACTCTCGCTCTGCTATGACCCACACAGTTCTCCAGCTGTCAGGATATCGCTATCTCACGACCTTGTGATGTCCGCATTCAAATTCTCGGACCTTTTCTTATGAGGTCTCGAGACACGATCCCTCTCACGGATCCAACGATCCTCCTGTGCCCCGAATCCAACGGTCGTCCTTATCTCGCCACCTCACGATCTCGCGACTTGGAGTACCCAAATGTTGGACTCTAAACCTGCAAGCTCCCGAGCTGCGAGATCACCGATCTCTGCCACCTGTCCCCTCAGATGGACAACTAGGAATCTCTCGCCACTTCGTGTCCTCGTAACCTCGCGCCTCACGTATTTTAACCCCAAGCACTTGGGCGTTCACCTTGCGAGTTCCGAGTTAGTGAGATCCTTGGATCTCTGCCACGCATCCCCTCAATTGGATGATTCGGATCTCCTCACTACCTCGCCCCTCATGAAGCTAAAGATCTCCCCCTTCGGACCTCAAATGCCCGAGTTTGCGAGATGAGGATCTCCTGACATGCATCCTCTTTAACAAACAGCTCTGATCTTATCGTGTCTCATGATCTCGTGACTCTGACTTCACAACTTTTGGGGCTTGAACTCTCGAGTTCCCGATACATGATATCACGTGTAGATTCTATGGCTCTTATGACTCAGAATCAACGACCCTGCCTCTCCTGAGCTTCCAACTCCTTGGAATCTTCTTGCCTTAACTTCCTTGCACCTCTGCAAGATCTAACGATCCACAAAACCTCGTGGAATCTCCTGAGAATATTTCGACCGTTCGCTCCTCCTGGTTAATCCCCGAGATGAAAAGAGTATCTCTCCACGAGATTCTTTCACCGCTTCGCCAACCTGCGACGTTCTCCCCGACTTCACGTCACACTTGTCTATGCTGACTCTTCAATGACTCACAGACCTATCCTTCCTGAGCTTTCCAAGTTACTTCAACCTCAACGAGGTTCTCTACATGCACTCCTTGCGGCAAACCTTGTGAACACTTCAACTGTTCGAGCCTTCTTGACTCTGCGTATGCTGTAGCAGTAGTCCTTCAACACTTCTGCTCAGTTTCACGACTGAGACTTCTTCCTTTTCTTGCGCACTCTTTGCATGGCTTGTATCACCCACTTCTACTTCTGGGTGAATGAGAGCAAAGGTTCAACTACTGAGCCTTCATCAACGCACCCTTTGTGGATGAATTCCACTGCACTCTTTGCAGGAATCTCCTGGCTCAGGTAGAAAAATAATTGATACTCATTCCATTCTCCTATTTAGGCTTCAGTTTGAAACATGAAATCATATGCACAGCATATACAAAGCAAATGCATAACCAGGAGACAAACATTCATGAGCATAACATCAATACACAGAGAATAGACACATAACCATGGATTTGAATCAAAACTTTCTTCTATTAATTCAATATTTGTACATGGGCGTTCTCTACACAATTCTCTGCTTGCTTTGCTCTTCTCCTGAATGCTTGATTGCTTCTGTTACAATGATACAATGAGGGTGTCTATATCCATTTTCCCTCCTTCCACCTAAACTATCAAATCTAGACTTAAAATCCTATCTACTAGCATTAACTAGATTAAATGCCTCCTATCTACTTCAGACAAGAGTGTATGGCTCGAGGTCTAGTACAATATACAAAAGGCGCTCCTTCATAAAGGGTTCATTTAAGGTTTGGCACTTCATTTTCAAAAAGTTTTCAGAGAAATATGTCATGTGTTAAAAAACACATGCGCTGCCTCCAGGCTCGCTTTGGTAACTGCGATGCTCCTGCATCACAAGGGTAAGAAGAATGCTCGATTGATAATGAGACTTGCCCTAAATAAACCTAATCCAAACGTTGACCAAAAGCCCATAGTTCTGAGCGAGGACTCAGACTCTGATATTGAGCGTTTCTTGGCTGAAGAGTACCCCTATTCCCATGGCCTATGCTCCAAGCAACATTATGACTATGTATCTAATTTACCCCCTTGTCTCAAAAACAATCCTAAATACCCGGGAATCAAGTTGCACAATGAAAACCCTAGTGACTTAAACAAACCATCGACTGTTATGTCAAATCCCAAGAAAACATCATGCATCCAATGCAATGTGTGGCTAGAGCGTTATTAAATTGACGTTCCCTTATTGCAATCAAAGATCAAATCATTGTAGGAGCAAGTTGCAGTGCTATCAAAAGAAAGTCACAGGTTTCAAGCTGATGATAAGAAGCAAAAAACAACTGGTTCGATTGTCTTCAGGAATGTCAAATCGGCAACAGCCTTCATCAATTCCAAATTATCATAATCGAAGCCATTTCTTATTGTCCAGGTATGAATTTCAATATGATTTTTGCTTCGTAAGTTTGCTTGAATTATTGTAACATATTCGGTTTTGCTTCCAAATTAGCTCTGTTTGTTTTGATTCGAAATGATTCTATTATAGTTTAGACGATTTTGTTGTGGATCCTGTACAGTAGATTCATTTTACTAAACTCAAATGTAGCTATGATTTGGTTATGTGATTTTGTTGTGCCCATTTTGGCAATGGTTTTTGATTCGGTTTGGTTTGTGTTTTGAATCAATTCTGTTCGTCTGATTTAGGATAATCGATTTGGTTTGATTTTGATTAGTTTTGTTTGTTCCTAATAGACTCAAAACAACCCTGTTGACTTCGATTTACTAGGAACGACTCTATTTGTATGGCATCGATATTCTCGTTTACTTTTGACCTGTGCAAAAGATCTATTTGCTAAAATCATGGAGCTGGGTTGATTGATACGATTTCACATAACGATTACGTCGTCTCCAAACTGTTTTGATTCATTCCTTTTTTGATTTGATTTGCAAATGATCGCTGCGTGTCTTGAGTTAGCAAGATTGCTTGTATGAGTTGGATTGGTATCGAAAATAGATTTTATGTTGCTCTATTGGTTTTGATTTTCAAAAAACGATTTTGTTAAGCTCAGATCGTCATATTTTGTCTCTGTTGAATTCGTATGAAAAACTCAGCTAATAGTTCATTTTGAAATTGATTCAAGTGATGATTTCGTTGACTATCAATCGATTATGTCTGCTCCTAATTGGAAATAACAAACGTTTCACAAATCCCACATATCCTGTTATCAACTGATTAATTCAATTACGATTTCATTTGTTTCAATTTACATACAAGTTTTGATTTGATTTGCAAATAGCATGATCATTTGTATATGTTTAATATAGTTCTATTAATCTGAAAAAACGATCCTGTTGATTTCGTTTGGATTCAACAATGATTTTGTCGATGGCTAAAGAAACATAAACTATTTGTGTCGATTGGAATTGGTTCATGAAAATCATTTCATTACTTTTGAATTATCTAAAGCAGTTCTGTTTACCCTAAATTGGTGATAACAAATTGAATAGAGTGCATGCATCTCTGTTATCATTCGGTTGACCACGTTTTACTCTGTTTCAATTTCCATACAAGTGTCGATTTGAATGATTCTTTAGGTTTCTAATTAGCAATCAAATATTGTTCAATAGTTTGAATATATTCTTTAAGATTTCAATTGGTTTTGAAACGATTATGTGTTCAATTTAGACCAGCTACAGAATCACAAGATTCTGTAGCTAGTCTTAAAAATTAGATTTTTGTCAATTATATCAATAAAATATCTTTTAAACTTGTCTATTTTTGTCTTCTTTCAGGTACATATGAATTACAATGATCAAATGGGAATGCTATGGTAGTTTACGAGATACTTTGTATATGGTTTTGTTTTAGGTTGTTAGCTTGAGTCAGAAATAGAGATTTGGGATATTATCCTCAGATTTTTGTAAATTGTTTTGATAACTCCCAAAGGGATGTTTTACCCTTTGGGAGGTCTTTAAATACTTGTTATTTTTTGTAATAAGTCCATCATCATCACTGTGGGGAGAACCAGACTATGGATTTATGATTCAGATTGAGATGAAAGTTGATGTCTTGTAACAGCTTTCGCTTTCAATATATCAAACTTTTGTTTCATGTTTTCTGCATATCAGTTTGCAATTAATTATCGACTACTTTAGATATCATAATTCTTTGCATATTGAAGTGATTTGATTTATAGGCTGTCCATATCTGATCTCTCTTATTTAAAAATACATCAATTATTTTGCTTCAGTTTAATGAATTACAGGTTTACCTTTTTCGTTAAATGAATCACTTTGCACAAATCGTTGCACACAGATTTATCTAATTGTGATGGTTTGTGAATCATAAAATTGTTGTTATTTTTTATGTCTTGTTTGTCCTGTCATTTATATTTGAAGAGCACAACTACTTCTTGTTTACGAGAAGCTCGTGGATAATTTGGTGCGGGTTTCCTCCCACCGAAAAACTGAATCGACTACTGCATACAAGACAAGCCTGAAGCGTTTCTTCAGGTCAGCTTGTTATTTGTTATTTGATAGTTAATTTGTTAGTATAATTTAAGTAGTTTAGTTAGATATATGTATAGTTTAGATTTGTAGTTAGAGTTATTATTTTAGTTGTTTAGCCTAGTTAGTTTTTATTTAATTTCTTTCTCATAAAATTATAAAAATCAAAAAACAATAGTCTCGCTGTCTTAGGACAGTTTACAAATGATTTTTGTAGGTTTTCATTTAAAACTGTAATTTGTAAATATTGTACAATTGTGATTAAGATTTAATTCTTGTTGATAGTTGAATGTTAAATTTCATAGTGTTATTATAGTATTAGATAGTAAATTGTATATATTAGTAGTTCAGATTTGTTTATTAGTTTTGTTTTAATTGTTATTTTTATTTAGATTAGTTCATTTAGAGTAGTTTCTTTTGTTTTTCTAGGACTTAGATCAGCTAACGGAGCTGCTAAACCCGTTAGGGTGGGTTATCCCAAACGGCTTGGGTTATTTAGACAACCCTGGACCGGATCCACTCTTCCAGTTGGCAAGCGTTCATTTTCTCCCATCAACAAGAGTTGCACATGTCAAAGATTATTGACATCAGGAATTTCGATATTGCGATATGTGAAATCTCGATGCAATCTTAGCCGTCAGATCAAGCTTTGATCTGGACTGTTGATTCCAGTCAATGGAGAGGCATCGGGGATCGAGAGTTGGACATGTCAAAGATTATTGACATTAGGAATCCCGATATCATGATATATGAAATAGCGATGTAATCTGAACCATCAAATCAAGTGTTGATCAGAGGGCTACTGATGCACGACACAGTGAAACTACCAGAAACCATTGATGGCATCTGCTAGAGAATTCGAAGAGACCCCTGTGTGATCGCCAGAGGAGAAGAAGAGTCTCCAAGCTTTGTCCAAGTGAAGGAAGACTATTCTTAGAAGGGATTGACAGATGTATGAGCGTGGAATCCTATAACTAAAATAGAGAAGGTGAGCTCGACTATCACAAAGAAGATGAAGAGTATCAACTGCTAGAGAGGTTGAGGAATCTCAGCATAACATCTAGTGATGCTGAACGAGTGGGAAAATGGCTAGAGAAGCTGAAGAGTTACGATGATGATCACGCAGAGCACTCGAGAGGTGGAGGAGATTGGCGCGGTATGAGCATGCAGAGGAATGGTGAATATTGCATACACAAGATGCATAGAAGCTATATATACATAGTACAAAGAAGAGAAGAGGGTTGTTGTCGCTATTGGAGTTTGTTGTGGTTGTTGTTGGTGAAGGTGATTCATGTGTGAAGAAGGAGGAGAGTGCAGTAGCTGAATAGCACATAAGAGGAATTGTGCAGTGAATGGACATGGAGCAAAGAGCATAAAAGGCAGAAGAACAGACAGCGCAAGTGATGTGTGCAGAAAGGCAATGAGGCAGACAGAGCAATGAAATGCAGCAAAACAGTGATGAGTCTGGTAAGCCATTGTTGAACATCATATCACTGTAATAAGTTTCAGTAGCAAAGATTTATATTTCAGGGTGGTTGGGAGGTGCTAGGGAGTATCGTTGTCCTCAGAAGTTCAAGTGGGTTCTTGAACACAGGGAGTTGTAGCTTCCTTATATTTGGTGCTAGAGAAACCAGGGAGTTGGTGCTTCCTTCTAGTTGGTGCTAGAGAAACCAG
>JASDQU010098314.1:9105-21275 GCA_032191745.1 Picea mariana | reverse complement strand
AGAGAGGGATCTCTCTATATAATTTAGCTATGTTTCCAATTTTAAATATTAGGCTAGGTAAAGAAATAGGTTGGTTTTGTTGTCAAAGTGTTTTTCAAATTGGTTGAGACAATCTACGCATCCATTGGGCTATGAGGTCTGTGTTTTAATAAAATATGAAATCCGAACAAGAAACACAAAGGAAAACTTTCACAGGGCGAGATAATATAATCACTGGATTCTTTAATAGCATAAATGATGAATAGCAGAAAAGATGAGAAAGATAATTTCAACAAAGAAACAGTTAAGAATTTCTTTATTGGAAACACCAGAAGATAAAACACTAAAATCTTTCGAGTCAGAAACAGGGTATACGAGATAAATCCTGCAACATTCGTTACTCTTAAAGATTAGATTTAGAAAATAGTATGATAACAAAGTGAGAATAACATTCAACTTAGAGAGAAAAACATCACCAGTGAATACACACAAGAATCCTGTAAAAGTGCCTCTTTGTATTAATGGAAGATCTCTTCAAAATATTACAGTCTAATAGCGTTAGGGTGTGAAGATCAACAACCCTCAATACTTCAAAAGATGAGGTATTTCTAATTGAAATTACAAACGATCCTGTCATTAATGACCAGGACGTGCTAAATCTATTTTTAGCCTATCTAACTTAACAAATTGCACAAATCTAGGAACTGCTTAATGATGTGGTGTAATTGCACGCCGATTTCTGGGTGGACCATTGATGAAGCCTCTGCATGACCTCTTCTGACTGGATTGGGACAACTCATTTGCTACTCGATTAGATCACAGAGTTCCTCCCATCGAAGATGACTTGGCACATTGACTTTGAGTAGCCTTCGATACACTTCATCCATTTCTGTGTACTTGGCGAAAGTAGGATTGGTGAGGAAGATGTATCTAATTTCATGTTGGATACTGATGTCCCACTGAAGAGCATCTAGGAATGCTTTGCCAGTGATGTTGCCTTGAATTCCTGCAAACTTTGAACTGTCCTTAGCCACATCAACCAATATCTTCTTGTAGTCTGGGAGTGTCATCAATTTATCATTAATTACTTTCAGACCAAGTAGACCTTTCTTCTGTAGAGCCTCAATCTTACTGAAGAATCTTTGTACCCCTAGGTCCATGGCCTGAACCTTCTCTTCCAGCTGAAGCATTAATCCTCTCTTGGTCAAAACTCTTTTGAAATCGAGGATGGTCTTTGTTCTGTCTTCAATTTTTAGCTCTTCCAGTTCTTCCCTAGTCTTAGAATTGAGGAACTTGATGATCTCATTCGCCTGTGTTGGCATCTCTCCCAATTCTGATCTGATCTTCTCAATGGCCTGCTTGCTTCTCTACACCAATTCATTCTGCTCAAACATTATTTGTATCATGGGCCATATCTCATTCATGGACTTGGTGATGTCTGTCCATACAGTTTCTTTAACCTCGGCCAAAGTCTTTCTTGCCACTATTTGCTTCCAGAGCTGTTGTAGCTCCTGTTTGAGCTTCTCTGTCACCTGCTTTTCCTTGGAGAGGCTGGTCTGAAAGGAATATTTGAGTTCCTGAAGGTTCACAATCTCTTCTTTGAGCCTGCTGATCTTTGTTTCTTGCAGGTTCATCTTTTCCATAGACTTAGCCAGGTCGGTTGTCTTCTCCTGGGATGTCAATGGAGTCGCGGATGGGACTTCTGTCACTGATGTTGTGCTCACTCCTAAAATTGGAATAGCACACAATAAAATGACTTCCATTGGCTTCAATTGCTCTTTCTCTTTTAATAGCTTCTTCATCTCAGCTTCCATTTCTTTAAGATGTGCATTCTTTTCCATGAGCAGCTTGAGCATTTCATCTTTCTCTCCTTCTTTCTCTGCTATCTCCTTTGCCTGCGAATCCTCTGTGGGTGGGAGCTTAAATTGTTTAAGGAGGCAATGTCAACATTCTTCTTCTTTATCATTTCCTCAGCTGCTTTCATGTTTGTAGGATCGTAACCGATCTTGAGGACCAATTCCTCCAAAGTCTTGATTCTGTTGTCCTTGGCAAAGGACAATATTTTCTCTAGCTTCAATTGTGTTTGAACGTTGTTCAGGGACACTTGCAGTTTGGACACAGTAGTGGAAGCATGCGCCAGTGTATAAAAGACCATTTCCCCATATGCTTGTGCAGATCCATCTGATCGGTTAGATGCATGTCCTTCGTCTGGAATTCGAAGGTGGCCCTTTTATATTCAGTGATCACCTTTGGATTTGGTACGTGTGCCTGGAGGAATGCCATATGCATTCCGCCCTTCTCAGTGTCAAATGTCGATAGAAACCTATGTTGCACAGTCGACGTCTGCTTCCAGAACTGTGCACAAGTACTGCTGGTCAGGGTCTGGTTCCTTTTCTTGATCAGCTCATACTTTTCAAAGATACTCAGCTTCGGTGCCACCTTGCCTTGCTGGGTTGTCAATGGAGAATCTGTATATTTTTTCGCCATTGCTGAGGTTATGACCTTATGGAGGCTTGAACCGAAGGGTGGAATACCAACTTTGGTCACTGTAGTAGACGGGGTTTCTTTTTCCCAGGTCGAGCCAGGAACTGCAGAAGTCTTAGGCCTCTTGGTATGTATCTGGAATTCTTCGGATGATACCTCAGTAATAGGTGGAGATAAATATCGCCTAGGCCTCTTCTCTTTCGGGACCTATGGCATGGTCATTTGTGATACAGAGGTCAGGGAATCCTGTTGTTCTCTTTCGATAAGTGTGTTAGGCTCCCATACTGTCTGGTTTGCAAATTTTTCAACTTCAGGCCTAGCTTCATGGACATATGGGATGTTCTTGTTTTTTACCCTCATCTCAAAGATGATCCCACATGGATCGTAATGACATGGGAAACTCGTGGAGAACTTCATTTCCCTCAGCATCCTGTCTGCTTCTTCCCCAACACCACGGTTGTTGCAGATGAAGGAGCCAATCTGCCCCTTGATTCTAAGCTATTGCTTTTTCTTCAGTGATACAAAGTGGATATCATCAGAATTTATTATCTGCCTTATATATTCCAAAGCAAAAATCCTGACAGACAGATACTTGGGCATCTTATACGGTGCCAACTTGCACCCGTATACTCTGATCTTGGTGTAATCCTGGTACAAATACTAGTCCCCCGTCTTTGTGTTATCCGAGAGATGCAGGATCCTCTGAACTTCATCATTTATCTGAGGCTCAGGCCTACCGCCTAGCATACTTACCACAGGGTGGTAGAATTGATCAATGGACACCTTGAAACTGAACTTTGTGGAGTTGTTCTTTAGCAGGGAGGTCCATGCTGTCACTGCCTGAGGTCTACCATCTCCATCCATCTTCTGCATGGAAAAGCCAAATTTGTCCACCTGGAAGAAGACGAACAAGTATGCTAGCAATGACGAGTATCGGAACATGCCTTTCGTGGCAAAATTCACAAACTGTTTGTGAATATTGTTCGCCAAGAACGTGCTGAAATTGAACTAGGTGGTGTGCTTTTCATCGATAGAGAAGATGGATAGAAAACCCAAAATGGGTTCATCTACCCACTGATAAGAATAGTATCCTAACAAAGCACAAAGGGAAGAGATGATATGGTTTCCTTTAGTCGAGAACATGGAAGAAGGATAAGGAGGATTTGTGGAGGGAAATTGAGCGGATGGGAGAAGGAAAAGCTCGAATATCTGAGCTCTTTGGTCGAAGGTCATTTTCTGGTATAATTCTATAAGAATTTCCAAGTTGAAGGGAGATGCAGAGTCGGCTCAGGGGATTTGCATCATCTGGTCGATAGATTCGGGTGTAATGAGGAAAAGGATCTCACTGGACGAGGAGACGATGACTTTTTGCTCAGGAATGTAGTGGGCTTGGCACTTGAGTGCGAACTCTGGAAAATGGTGAATTTGAGGGAAGAGGTAAAGGGGTAAGTTGGAATCCCAGAGTCCGATTTTATCACTCTGGTCTAGGAAGACTTCCTTGAGCCACGACTGAAGGTCTGCGAAATCAAAATCACACTTTGTATCTGTAATTAAGTGGTCTTTGTCGACCAGTGGGATCCTGTCAATGTTGACAGGAGGCGAGAGAAACAGATTCTCCTCTCCTTCTGCTTGTTTGGACTTTGGCGCCATTTCTGCAACAGTACCTACAAGACCAACAACGTTAGTGGGGGTGACTGACTATGGATGAGGGCAACTGACTGTAACGGAGGAGTAAACGGTGTAAAAAACTCTTTGGTGCGATGAGTGGTAAATGGTGAGAAAAGGGAGAATGAGGGTAGTTTTGAGTAAACAAGTGTCTGTTGGGCGCGAGAGATAGGTCAGATGGATAACAGATAGGTTGTCCAGTAATAGATAGCCAACGGATCATTTGGGATGTGAGATGGCAGGTGACGGTGACTAAGGGAATACGGAAAGGTGACCTGGCGGCTATCGATTGGAGGTAAAGGTCATAGTGAGGGGGCTTGCGATGAATGAATGGGGGGGGAGAACTGACAGAAGTTTATGGGACGTGACGCTATTCAGAAAGGTGGACAGTGACATTAAGATGTGACGAATATATGTCATATAGTAGGCAGTGCTGGAACTCGGGACCATTAAATTGATGCCACGTATAAAGAGGGGCTCGCCAGAGGGAAGATTCCATTCCGGATCCCCCCCCCTTAGTTAAAGGTAAAATGGACGGGGGGGTCCAGAATCCAATGTTGACTGTAGATCTGCACACTCGATCCTGAACCATCCAGATGCACGTGGGTCTTATCAGCAATTCCAGACCCCCCCCCTCCATTAAAGATAGAACGGTCGGGGGGGGGTCCGAAAAGACCTGTCCACCGTAGGTCTGAGCACCACGATCAAGACCATTGATATGTGCAAGGAGAATAAGTGGGGAGTGGAAAACACATGTGCTGGGGAAAACTTAGGATAATTGCATTTTATGGGTTTTTCCAAGGTTTTTCAAGTAGACACCACCATGGGGCTTGACCAACACCATTTTTAAACATCTAAAACATGGAGCACTATTTACATATAGTTGGTTTTATTAAAATAAAACAACTAACCTATACTCTAACCTAGCTTCCTATGACAATTAACCCAGATTAGACTGTTGGGCTAAGAATTTATTCTACCCTGGGGCTATCTGACTAGGATTAGACAGTCTGGCCAAATTTATTCACTAATCTAACCTAGACACTTTGGCTAAGATTAAACTGTTTAGCCAAACTCATTCACTAACCCTATCAACATCAATTTAAAAGAACTTGGCCATGCTTGAAAGGTATGGACCAAGTTACTATTATTGCATGGGGATTTTATTGAATTCTTTTATGCCCTCTTTTCTTTTCTTTTTCTTTTTTCTTTTCTTTCTTTTCTTTTTCTTTTCTTTTTCAAATTATTTGCAGAATGAAAAATCATTTGTCAACAAAAACACTAGAGACAGATAATATCCCAGTCACCAGTGTATCCTATAACTTATAGGGTGATAATAGAACCTGTGACTTCAAGTATGTGCCTATGATTATTGCATTTATGGATAGCATGATTTATACCTTGTGTACTTCATGTAACTTTTCATTCAGAAGGATTTCGTCAGTAATAGAAATGATATTTTTCTGAGCATTATCAGGGTTGAAAGCATCATGTAGTAGGTCATGTTGTTGTGGTAATGAGAAAATATCAAGCATAGAGATGTTAGATTTTGTCTTTTTCATGTCTTCTATACCATTATAGTCTATAGAATGTGTTTTTGGGTTTCTCATTGTTTGGATTTATTTTGTATCATCTGTCTTTTTGTTGTCTATTGTTGCATTAAGTTTGATATTTCCCAACTCAGTTAGATGTACTCAATTTGTCTGTGTTGGTTGGGACAATTTTTCTCGATTTTCCACTGGTTTTCCCTTGGGTTGGGGAATTTTGTTTTGGGGTAGAGGGGATGTTAGGAGCTAGACATTTGATGCATAAATTGTAATTCCTTTGAGAAAATACCTTGGTTACTGGTGCATCTTCCACAAAGATTGTTGGCACACGGGGCAGACCCAAGGTTCAATGCTTCAACAATGCACCAACAAAACCCTAACTACCGGCCCTTTAGGCAACACCTATGAAGAAGATGAAGTCTCACCTGAGGTAGAGGCAGGGGGGCTTTGCAGGACTCAAGTTTTTGCAACCTAGTTGGGACATAGATCTGTGATCACAGTACTTAACAGAGAACTTAGCAGTTAACACTCGTTAGTCTTTAACCTTTATTCACATCGCAGCTAAAATCCTAATTACAGAGCAGCGTCTTATTCAACAAGGTCTAACATGTCCAAGCACTTAGCACATAGAAATAGATCAGTTCTAGCATTCATTCATGTTATTCAACACTAAGATACTATATCAGATGCATCTAACATACATAAATATTACAACACTAATCATAAATCACGTCAATCGCACAAAGAAACCATAACACAGGATATACGTGGTTCACCCTCAGCGTAGGGCTACGTCCACCAACTCTTCTTCTTCTTTAATATCTTCTTTCAATATCCTTACATGCATAGAGCCACAATACCAACTCCGCATAGGACAAGAGATCTATGTGCACCTCGCCAGATCCTCCTTCCCCGAGCTTGGTACAACACAGAGCCTTCTTACAATCACTTGAATTTAGCTCTGCAAGTTCTCAACACATTGTATGCACAGAACTAACTCAATCACATAGATCTAACTACTTACATCACTTTCACTTAGCACAACACCTCATTACCCCCCCTCTACTTACATCACCTAGCTTTCTATTTATATATTACAGAAGGACCTAAACATGGGTAAATCCATGGGTTGACATCCCATACTCATTACATAAACCCTAAACCCAAAAATCCCACGAAAGAGGATGAGATCCCGCGATCTTCGCTTCGCCTGGCGCTCCATATTTGACCAGCCTATCAAAGTCCCAAAAATGGTCAAACATGACCAAGGTTATCCAAAACTTGGTCAAGGGCCAACAAGCCCCCAACACTCACCTGTGACTCATCTCGAGTCACTATGATTTGGGTAACTTTGCCTCGAAGGCCTCGAGCTTGGCTCGAACTACCTCGACCTGTTGCTTCGCCAAAGCCTCCTGCTCAGCGAACTCCTGAGTGATTTTCTCGGTCATGGGTCCTTCCAAGTGTTGTTCTACTATGGTGACCACTTGTTCTAGCTATGCACCTTGTCCTTCAATCTCCTCAAAAAGTGTGCAAGCTTCATCCTGCATTGGATGGAGCCTCTGGGTCACTTCCATGACTTTACTCTAGATGGCATGGATCTGTTGATGAACAACGCATTGTTCTTGTGACATTTTCATCCTCTCAATCACTAATAGTGGATTCAACTACGCTTGCACTGTTTCTTCTTGTTGCTTTGCCTCCTGGAGATGGGAGTCCCATGTCCTTAGTTCTGGGTCCTATGCAAGGTGCTCATAGGTCTGTGCACTTTGATTGTTGAGTTGTTTGCAATCTAAGGCCAATGCCTTGATTCTTTCGACTGTGCTTTGGGCAATTTCTTCCCTTTGATCTCACACTTCCTGTAGAGGGCTTTCCACTACTTGCAATTCCATTTCTGCCACTCTTGCTTGGAGCTGTTGACTGGCTTCATCGAGCTTCCCTACTTGGACCTCAGTTGTTTCCTCTTCCATCTGTGTTAGGCCCATCATAGAGCGAAGTGATCTAGTGACTACTTATTCAACTCCAATCTTCTCCAGGAGCAGTGGTTCATTTTCCTTCTGGATCTATGCTCTATCCTCTACAAACTTTGCCTAGAGGTCATCTTTTTCTTGCTGTGAAACCCGACATTGCTCTAGGGATTCCTCCTTTGCTTGCTTCAAAGCCTATGTGGCCTGTTCTTTTTCTTCCTGGGATCGTCGAAGGAGAGCTTCTGTTGCATCTGTTATTCTGTGTAGTTGGGCAGGTTCATCTCCCAACTATGTTCCTTCTGAGGGCAGTAGTGTAGTAGACACTTCGCAATTCAAATAGAGAGCCTATTGTACCCTTTTGAGCTCTGCTTCGATCCTGTCAAACATTGTCTCCCATTTGGCTTCGCTTCACTACAAAATGTCCTATGAGGTATCTGATACAACGTTAATGATGAGGTCAATGTCATCCACCGTGAGCACAGTCTGAAATGAAGATTTATTGGCTCGTGACTTCTTCCGTGTCGATGGTTTCTTTGGAGAAACCTTTCTTTTCTTTGATGTCTCCGTCTTTGTGAGGGGATCTTTAGGCAGTGTTACTTCGCCCTGCTTATGCTTGTCTTCTTCCCCTTCATCCTCTTCTTTGTCTACTTCTTCACCTCCTCCCCCTTTAGGTGAATCTTATGTGCTCTCCTCTGATGAGTTGTGTATTTACTGTACTTCTTCTTACTACTGTTGGGTGCATCATATTCTTCTTGGGTGACTACAATATTTCCGATGAGGTTGGGGTCGGAGAGTTATGTCTGTTCGACCAGTATGAGGAATTTTGTATGCCATTCCTTAGTTATTTCCTCCATATATTCCTTGGTGAGTTTGTAATAGGACTGAAGGTATTCTTTATGTTCGTCGTCGCATGCAATGATATAAATGAAATGCATGTCTGCATGGAAATTCACTATTGGTCCGAATCTATGAAGCGTATTCGGCATCATGCAAGGGAAGGATTCAATGGCCATTTTCAGCTACAAATAATAGGTGTGGAACACCGCATTTGAATGCCATTGCTTCGTCATGTCGCTCGAGTACCATAGCATAGTGAACTTTGCGGCCCATGGTTTGGATGGATCGATTTCAGGGAAGGTCGTTCCTTTCGGCATCTCCCAAGCAATGAAGGAAATGAGAATCAACAACCAAATGAAGTGAAACTCATAGCCTTGGTATTGTGCTTCACGAAAATATTTCTCTAATTGGTTCACGAGGTAGCTCACCCAGTGCATTTGCAACCCTTCAACGCATTTTCCTTCGAGGTTGAAGACAAACCTCATGACCTGCATTAGCCTATTCTTCCTGATGAGCTTGCCTACTATCAGCTGACAAGCCAGGTGCACTGCACCATTTTTGATGGAGGATACCTTGTAGCCTCACTTCCCCTTCTCCACATCACCATAGGTGTCTTTTATTCTCTGTGCCAGGGCACGATCTGCAGCCTTCCCTGGGTAAAAGTCATGTGGGTCTGGTCCTTGCATGCTTAACCCGATGATCTGGTGGATCAGCGCTGGATCGACAGTGATGCACTTATCCAACCATAGGTAACCACAATGGAAGCAAGAAAACAAGAGTTTAACGTATGCATTAACCTCCTGATATCTATCGAAGTGTGGTATCTTCATCACATTGAGGATGGTTGATCTTGCGATGTCCATGGTCCACGGCTAGGAGATTATCTTCGACTTCTTCCCCATTGTCTTGGTCAAATACTTATGTGGTGCAGGAATTCCATAGTTCTTGTGATCTCCCAAATTGAAATCACTGATCTTTAGCGTCAGAATCTGTTCTAACTGCGATCCAACTGCGTGTATCCCCTTCAGAAGGTACACATTGATCGATGTATAGTCGAAGTTCCTCAGGACGTTTTCACGACTAACCGCACCAGCTAGAGGCGGGATGTAGTCGAGCAGGATTGATGGGATGAGCTTCGCGTTCGCCAATTCATCGCGATTCTTTCTCTATTTCTCTGTCATAGTTCTAGAGGGCCCAGAACGATGTGCAGTCTATGGGGAGGCTTGCAATCCTATAGTCGATGAGGCTTGTACCCCTGTGGACATGACCTTCTCCACCATAAGATCGATCATAATTTCCTCTACGGACTTTTCTACTTCGTTGCGTTCGCCCGACATGCATGCTCGTAAACAAATATTTTGGGTAGGAAAACAAACACCCAGGGTAGCTCAATGGTTGGTGAAGTCTCAATAAGCATAGTGTGATACTCAGTTTTCTATGGACTCGAATAATCACAATTCACAAAAGTGTTCTCGGTGCAACATTCGATGGGATAAATAGACAATGTCGTAACGGATTCCTCCAACGGCCAAGAATGACTCCATCAATGCGAGTCCATCCGTTAAGGAACGGTCCCAACAATCTAATGGCGAGCTTTCTAGAAATAACTGTGTTTCTAGTCATTCTGGAGTGTCATTCTATCGGTCGAAACGCCTCCAACAGTCATCTTTCTCCTTCATGTCCAAGTGCCAATATATGTTGTTCTTCTATTCCGGCGATGTTCAAGTTATGCAAACCTTCCTTCTGAGAAGTCCTCTCTAGAACCTCCTACAATTTTTCTAGATTTTCTTTCTTCTTACTGAGCTTTCTAGCCTTCTTTCCTCTGATCTGCATCTCTGGATTCCTCTTTCCATTCTTGTTCTTATCTCCTCTTAGCATAGTAACTTTGCACTATTGAGGATCTTTCASARKGTTTGAGGGTAATACTTCTTCTCTTTCTRGATTAGGTGCTCTACTCTCCTACATGGACACGTGTTTCAAKTCTACCTATGTTTTCTCAACTTTGATAGCTAGGTCTTTGGCCCTCAGTATCTTTGACTTGTCCTCTTGTTCTTCTATTAAGTGTGTTATTCTCCTAGCCATGAAATCTCTTAATTCTTGCTTTTTCTGTTCTAGAGCTTCCTCTTATTCTTTCCTTCAAATCTAATCTTTCTCAATCCAGGTCCTTCCTAACAAAATTGCAAAGGGAGCATTGTTCTCAACAAACTTAATGACTTCAAATTCTTCTTCTGTCATTGTTCCATGAGAAATCATAGGTACATGGGCAAGTCTTCCACATAGGGTTATCATCTTTCCTTTAAACAATCCCATTCCTCCCAATGAAGGAACCATAGCAGGATTTACTAAGATTTCCCAAGTACTTTCTGTCATGATATTAACCCGTTTTTCTGCATCCAATACACAGTCAATGTCGAAGTCTCCTATTCTTGTTTCTATGCATTGTTTCTCTTTTAAGATCTCTGGTAAACTGATGTCTCTATGATGATTCAATGTTTCTTGTATCTGCAATAATATAGTCTCTTGTTCTCTCTGGTGGTCTAGCATATTCTTAGTCTCTTGGCCTTTCTCATGATTTTCTTGTCTCATATTCATCTTTTCAACTTTAGCAATCATTCTAGGGAAATCCAAAACCTCATGATCCATATCTTTACAACAAATACAACTAGGACCTCTACCAGGGCATTCCTTAGCAAGGTGTCCCAGTCTTCTGCAATTATAACAAAGATTTAATCCTCTCTTTCTTTTAAACGATCCCCAATATTTCCTATACTAGGCACTGGGATCATAGTGATGAACCTGCAAAAAATTCTTTCTAGGATCCTGCATCCACTTGTTAGTCCAACAATTCTTTTTATGCATAGGGATAACATATCTTTCATTATTTCTATCAGATCTATTCATATCAAGTCTTCTTGCTTCTATTTGTGCCCTAGTATTCAAACTAGGACAAAATCTATCAAACATACCTAGATCCATTCTTTCGAAACAAAAAATTACACTTATCTTACCTTTATCAGAGCACAAAGCATTAAGATCTTACCTCTTTTCTTCAGATCAGACTTCTCTTCTTAGCAGAGAACTTCGCAAGTCAAGTAGAATACTTCGCACTAGAGCAATGGATCTATGTACAAATACTTCTTTTCTTCAGTTCCTAGCAATCACAGTTTTAGGTCCCAGCAACGAAACCATTTGTTGGAACATGGGGCAAACCCAGGGTTTAACGCTTCAACAATGCACCAACAAAACCCTAACTATCGGCCCTTTCAGAAACACCTGTGAAGTAGATGAAGTCTCATATGAGGTAGAGGCAGGGGGATTGTAGAACTCAAGTCTGTGCAACCTAGCCGAGACATAGATCTGTGATCACAGTACTTAACAAAGAACTTAGAAATTAACATTCATTAGTATTTAACCTTTATTCACATCACAAGTAAAACCCTAATTACATAGCAGTGCAGTATTCAACAAGGTCTAACACGTCCAAGGACTTAACACATAGAAATACATCATATCTAACATTCATTCATGTTATTCAACACTAAGCTACTATATCATATGCATCTAACATACATAAATATTACAACACTAAGCATAAATCACATCAATCACACAAAGCAACCATAAAATAGGATATACGTGGTTCACCCTCAGTGTGGGGCTACGTCCACCAATTCTTCTTCTTCTTTATTATCTT
>JASDQU010098313.1:7078-18873 GCA_032191745.1 Picea mariana | reverse complement strand
GATCATCTTCCCCATAAATAGGGACCCTTCTTGAAAATTTTCTAATAATTAGCAAGAGTGTAAAATTGAACAATGAAAAAACCTTTGGAAACAATATATAGAGTCATTGACACAAATCTAATGTATGAGGCCAAAATAAATTAAACCAATAGATTATTTCTTTGGATTCATAGTATGATAGGTATCAGGAGGTCATAAATTATACACATTTGGTACAAAAATAAGCACAAATAGAAATATTTTCCCATATATTTACATCATTAAAGGAGTCCTTGGATGAGGAAGGTACTTCATTTCCATCCCCTACTCCTTGACATATTTGCATAAACTGAGTGAAGGTGGAATATTTACAAATTCTATGGAAGCTCAAGATTGAAGATTTTTTGGTAGACAAAGATCAATGGGTCACTGTACATATAGAACCTGCACCTACAAGAATGTTAAAAAAATACTAGGCAAAGTTGGATTGAAAGGAAAATAGCTCTTAGAATCTGGATGTATATCTCATATCCAATATTATTGAATGTGTCAGGGGAAGATATAGCCAAGGCTATATGGAATATGTTAGGGGTTGTGTATCAGTTTAAGTCCTTTGTAAACAAATTGTTCCCATGGAAGAATATGTACAACCCAAGTATGGAAGATGGCTACTCGTTGATAAAGCATTTGAATTCCTTCAACACTATGGTAAGTCAGTTATTGTTTGTTGATATTAATATTTATGATGTATATAAGTATATCAATTTATTATCCTCTTTACCAGACTCATGGGTTAGTCTAGTTGTGGCCATAGGTAGTAATGAAAACACTTTAAGTTTCGATTATGTGGTCTAATCCTTGTTTTCAAAGGAGATGAGGTAGAAAAAAATGGAAAGCTACAACACGTATGTCTTATTTGAAAGAGGACGCTCCCAAGAAATAAATAGAAATAAGTCCTCAAGTGGGAGATATAAATACATGGGAATATCTAAATCTCCCAAAACAATTGTAAATGTACGGTGGAGGGGATGTATACTTGGATTCTTCAAGCACACATGCAGATCATGAGACATGGATGGTAAACTCAAGTGCATCCTTTCATATGACTCCTCACAGGGAGTGGTTCTATGAATAGGAAAGGTATGATGGAGGTGGAATTTTTATGTGAGATGAATCAACAACGAAAAATCATAATATGAGGAAAATTCAAGTTGAAGCTCATGGATGGTAGGATTAGAACACTCCTTGTGTTTTTCACATCCTAGGATCAACTAGAAATTTGATTTCTATAAGCAAGAAGGATGATGCAAGTGTAAAAACAATGTTTGAAAAGGGAATATGTAGGATGATTCAATGAGAAATGGTGTTTTTGAAGGGAGTTCGGGTTGGAACTTTGTATAAGATACTATGAAGAACTTGTTGGATTACTGAGAGGGTGTGTGAATCAGTAATAGATATTTTTAATCCTTTTAACCACAATATGCAATTTTTATTTATCTTTATAATCAATATAGCATTATCATCCAATAAGTACGGAGAAAATAAACCATGAAAAAATGAACAATCATACACATACACAGTACACCAGTATTTTTTACGTGGAAACCCAATGCGGGAGAAAACCACGAATTTTTTATTATTATTTGTCTTTAAGAATTAAATTCATTGGAAGCACCAACTTCCTTTGTTTTCTAGTTGCAACTGGAAAGAGGCTTTGACCCCCTATTTTCATGCTACAACCTAAGGGAAGCTCCAACTCCCCAATTCTTTGGCTACAACTAGAAGGAGGCTACAACCCCCTATGTTCTCCAACTACAACCAGAAGGTGGCTACAACCACTTATTCTTGACTCGTCCAACCGCCCTGAAATATAAGTGCCAAATGTAGAAACTGAATATGTCACTGTCACAACTTGTTCTGTCAAATATGTCACTGAGAAACCTATCATTGTATACTCATCAACCAATCTGATCTGATCACATATACCTCAAACACTATACCACAAGTATGTACCTCAAACCATGTGCTAGAACCTCATTGTTATACAACCTCTATCTGTACCAATAACTTCAACAACATACCCCAACCAAAAACCCTCAAACATGAACCAATACTAAACTTCAGTAGATCTACCTCAGATCAACTCTACAGCAAGCTCTAAACTTCCAAGAGAGCATCCAACAAATTTACTAGGAAAACCCTTCACCAGATTCATAAATTCAACACTACACATATGAAAACCATATGTTTTTCTTCTTGTAGCACTCTACTGTCGTGGTTTTGTTGTCACGATTTTTCTGGCGCACTTTTTCTACTGCGATTTTTCTGCCGCACTTTTTCTGCTGTGGGTTTTTCTATCGCAGATTTTCTGCCGCACTTTTCCTACTACAATTTTTCTGCCAAACTTTTTCTGCCACACCTTTTCTACCACATATTTTTTTCCGCACTTTTCTTGCCATGATTTTTCTACTACACTTTTTTTGCCACCCTTTTCCTTCCGCACTTTTTCTGGCGCACTTTTCTCTATCAATAATACCTACCCAAATAACCTTTCACAAAATAGACATCCAATGATATTCAATAGGTTCTAATGAGAGAGTCTTTCTCTCTTATTTATACTTCCATGTAGCTTCCTCAAGGGGTTACCTTCTAACCAACTTAACCCACTTTCCTTCTTTTAGGGATAACCCACTTCTAACCACTTTTCCACTTCTAACTCACTTTGCTACAAATAGTAAATTCTCCACTTCTAGTTGCAACTAAATTATTTTTAATTATTTTCTTATTGCAACAAATTATCCCTTGATTAAATCCTAGTTTCACCCACTTGACTAGTCAACTTATTCTAGGACCTTCTAGAAATAATTTGACTTTTTTGACCTTCTAGATAACTCATGAGGGTTCTCCACTTCATTAGGCCACAACTCTCTAACATTGAAGATTTATGTGATGTTCCACATATCACTAGAAATGGCATGACATGTACTATCCATATAGAATAGTCTTACCTGTAAATATATTAAACTTCATACCATTATACATCAATCAAACTGAAGTCCCTTAATCATACTATTGGGGCTATCATAATTTTGTACTGGACTTGCTTCAATGGTTGACACCAATGACAATCAACACAATTAATAAACAATATTCCCCTTTAGCATTGATGGAAACACTCTGATGCAATACTGAAGTCATATCGCGCATGCTCCCTCTATGACCATCTCTCCCATGAAACCATGCCTCTGTGCTCTCTCTCCAAGAATTTAACTATCTAACCCACATCTGATAAATCTCCCCCCCTTTGAAATCAATGGAAAAGGTAACTTCCTGTCCGGGGCTACTCTCGCTAACTAAACTGTCCTTGGGGATTCTCCCCCTGAATGAACTCTTCCTGAAACTTCTCCCCCAACCTGAATTTTCGTCTTTATGGTGTTTTCTCATGTAAATATAAGACATTCAAAATCATTCATTTTGGAGTAAAAATTACTCTTAGTTTCTGGTGAAGATACTCAAAGGATTCCCTTGAAAGCCGTTTTGTAGATATATATGCCACTTGTTCTTTTCTTCCCACATATTCAACTATGATGTTCTTCTCTGCAGCCTGTTCCCATAGAAAGTGATACTTGATTGGAATGTGATTCGTATTGGAGTTCATCATCAAGCTCTTTGAGATACTGATGGTGCTTATATTATCACAACAAATTGGAATGGGCTCATCATACCAACCTGTATATCTGTCATATTTTGTTTCATCCATAGAACATGTGTACAACATGTTTCTACTACAATATACTCTGCTTCAACTGTAGATAATGATACTGATGAATGTTTGATTCTTAGCCAATATACCGAACACTCACCCAAGTAGAACGTTGCTCCATTGGTGCTTCATCGATCATCAATGCAACCTACCCAATCTGCATCTTTGTAGGAAATAACTGATAAATCCTTTCCTTTTGGATACCATAATCAAAACTCTTATGTACCCTTTAGATATCTGAATATCCTCTTTATTGCTAGAACATGTGATTCCTTTGGTGTTGCTCAAAATATTCCCACCTATCCAACTTCTTGCATTACATATGATCTGGATGATGTCACATAAAGTAAGCTACCAATCATTGACCTGTATTTCCTCTGATCTGTAGACTTCGAATCATCATATTTACTTAACTTTCAATTGGTTTGCATAGGAGTATTGACTAGTTTTCAATCTTCCATTATGAACCTCTTTAGCATTTCTCTAATATACTTGGTTTGAGAAATAAAAATTCCTTGGTTGCTTTGACATATTTGAAGACCCAGAAAGAAGGATAGTTCTCCAAGTAATGACATTTAAAATTCATTATGCATATCCTTTGAAAATTTATGGCTCAACCTGTCATCATCAATTCCAAATATAATATCATCAACATAAAATTCAATTAATAAAATATTATCTTGGGTTATTTTTATAACCCTAATTTCCACCAAACATGCTTACCTGGCATCAGGCCATCTCATATTCCTTCTTTTCCAAGCCACTACTGAACAACTCTTCTAAAAAAATCCATTTTTAAAGGCCCACGCACCCTCCTCCACTACAACCTGCGTGTATCTACAGTGTCCATGCTAGCGGACCCACTACAACCCGCGTGGACCTTCAAAAGAACGAAAAAAGGAAAGTTGTTGATGGAACACACAACTTTGGGTAAGTTAACTAAACCTTTCGGCCATGCATGGCTAGTCATTCGACCAAATACCTAGCTCCTTCTTGCCTATAAAAGAAGGGGTAGGGGTCCCATTTGAAAGGAGGAAAATCATAGTAACGAAACTCTACCTGAATTCGTATTCCCCTTTGCCCAAGGTTCTGCAACCATTTTTTGATTTCAATGAAGAAGAGAAGAAAGTGTGTTAACAGTTAGTGCACAGTAAAAGAGGAGCCTAGGACCAAATTAGTGGAGCAATGGCTGACTTCATCATTGTAATTTGCTTTAGTGAAGTTAATAATAAAGAATTACTTTTCTCGTCCCACCATATGAGGTTTTCATTGTTTATTGTGTACATGTTGATTAAATATCTAACCCATTAATCCATAGATCAAATGCATGTGGAGTTCTTTTTTTGTCTTTGGTGAATGCAGGTCAGCCTTGGGAGGAGAGTTGTAGTCAAAGAGCGACCAAGCATGAAGAGGGATCGATAACAAACGTCAGAAATAAGGTATGTTCACTTGATCTTCTTAACTGTGTATTTGCTTAAGAATAATGGGGATTAGGTCTAGGATGATGGTAAAAAGTTGGAATCTTTAGGTCTTTTCTGCATGCATAATAAAACCCTAACTGCTAGTCTGTAGGGGGATTTCCCACTCACAAAAGTTACCTTGATGTAGAGTTGTTGTCTACATTTCCTTTCCTGAACCCTTGCTGCTATAAGTATTTTTCTAGTCTAGAATACCATGCTTAGGGGGGTTGTTTGAGACCATGCACGACCTTATTTAATCTGCAAACATAATCTTCATTTTTTGATCACTAAAATCCTTCTAGTTGTTCAATGTATACTTCTTCTTCTAGTTCTCCATTCATAAAAGATGATTTCACGTCCATCTGATACAATTCAATATTCTTTGAACATGCATAAGCTAGTATCAATTTGATTGCTTCCATTATGGAAACTGGGGAAAATATATTTTCAAAGTCTTGTTGCTATAAGTATTTTTCTAATCTGGAATACCATGCTTTGGGGGCCTATTTGAGACCATACATGGCCTTATTTAATCTACAAACATAATCTTCATTTTTTGATAACTAAAATCCTTCTGGTTGCTCAATGTATACTTCTTCTTCTAGTTCTCCATTCAGAAAAGATGATTTCACGTCCATCTGATACACTTTAATATTATTTGAACATGCATAAGCTAGTATCAATTTGAATGCTTCCATTATGGAAACTGGGGAAAATATCTCTTCAAATTCGATACTTTCAACCATATCCTTTACATACCATTCTAGCTTATTTCCTGGTAACCTATCCATCTTTATTCAATTTATTTTTGAAGACCCATTTTGTGTCGATCACATTCTTGTACCTTGGTCTTGGAACCAATTCCCAAGTGTTATTCTTCTCTATCTGATACAATTCTTCATCCATGGCCTTTATCCAAAATTCATCTTTGTTGGCTTCTTCAAAACTGTTTGGTTCAATCGAAGACAAGAGTGCTAGGTGCAGTTGTTCTAGTGAACAAATTCTTCTTCTAGTCGCAACTTTTGCATCTTTGTTCTCGATAATCTGATATGATGAATGATTCTTCTTTATTCATTTGCTAGGTGTATTTGGAGGTACTTGTTGTTCTTTCTCTTAAACTTCTATTTTATCTTCTTCATCTTCCCCTTTTTCTAATTCTTCATCATTTGCTTCTTCTTCGTAAACCTGTTCCACTGACGTTTTTTCTTCTTCCTTTAGTTTCCGTCCACCTACTCATCAACCATTACATTGATGCTTTCCACAACTTTGTTGATCCTTAGATTGCAACATTTGTATTATTTCCTTGTACTTGAGTAACCAACAAGTACCCCTTTGTCTACACGAGAATCAAAMTTTCCCRTTCTACYATATTCTCTTTTGATGTAGCATTTTCTTCCAAAGACTCTGAAGTRATTCACATTTGCTGGTATTTCTTTCCATAGATCGTAAGGATTTTTGTCACTGTTGTTCCTAATAATTACTYTGTTTTGAATGTGAACTTTTTTATGCACTGCACATGTCCAAAAAACATCTGTCAACTTGGAATTCATTAACATTGTTCGAGCCATTTCCTGTATTGTCATGTTCTTTCTTTCTACGACACCATTCTGTTGAGGTGTTCTAAACAAATAATTTCCTTTTTATACCATGCCTGCTGCAGGAATCCATAAATTCCTTTGAAGTAAACTCTCCTCCATTATCAGATGTCAAGCATTTTATTTTTGAATGCATTTGATTTTCAACCACTTCCTTATATGCCTTGAAGTTTTCAAATGCTTTTGACTTATTCCTGAGAAAAAAACTATAGTCCTTCTTGTATAATCATCAACCAATAACATAAAGTATTGCTCACCTTTTAAACCCATTGTTCTAGTTGGTCCAACTAGATCAATATGCAAAATTTTCAGTGGTCTTGTTGTTGAGTATTCCTTTGATTTGGGCCTGGTATTTGTTTGCTTTCCTTATTGAAAATTCTTGCATAAAGTGTTGGTTGGCTTCGTGATCTAGGGAATTTCTCTGACTGCTTCCTTTTTGCTGACTTTGAGGAGGTTATCGAATTTTATGTGACCCATTCTTCTGTTCCATATCTAAACTTCATCTTCCTTCCCTAGACAACACTTTTCATTTCCAATTTCACTTAATGCATATATGTTGTTTGAAGTTCTTACAGCTATTGCAACCCATTTGCCTGAACCTACTTTTTTTATCTCACATTTATGTGAATCAAACATAAGTTTGTGACCTTGGTCACACATTTGGCTTACACTTAGAAGATTGTGTTTCATAATCTCCACTAGTAGAACATTTTCTTCCTTGGTATCTTTGCTTCAAATTATGACTGTGCCCTTTCCAATGATTCTAGATGAGTCATCGTTTCCAAAGGAAACCGATCCATCTCTTTCTTTTCTCAATGTTAGAAACTTGTTTTAATCACTTGTCATGTGATTTGAGCAACCATTGTCAACATACCAACCAAGTTCCTTACACTTAGCTTGTAGAGCGAGTGTGCATTCTTCATTGCTATATTGATTCTACTTTCTTATCCATATTCTCTTCTGAGGTTCCTATCTRTGATTGTTGTTATTCTATTGTGATTCTCTAGGAGGGATTATCATTCTACAATCTTTGGCCATGTGTCCAAATTTGATGCATTTGTAGCATTCCACTTTAGTGCTCAATGATTCAAACTTGTGGTAGCTTCTTCTCTATGTTTCACTAGGCCTTCTTGGATAACCATTTTGTGTATGACTTTCAAAGTTTTTTATGTTCCTTCTATTAGCTCTGTAATTTATAGATTTATGTCCAAAATTATTGCATGCATGACATAAACCAAAAAAGATAGTTTGATACCTGGGAGTTGAAGATATTATGAAACGAGTTACTCTCTTGAATCCTTGTTCTTTCCGAGGTCTGTTTTTTTTTTACTTTCGTTGATTATGAAATATGAATCTTCTCGGTGGAGGAGTGTCCATGTGATCTTCCTTGTAGAACTTCATATCCCCTATTACAGTTTCTGCATATCTTTTTGAATATGTTTCTTGATCTGTCATTTTGGAGCTTGATCCCTTTTTTGTTTGATTGTATCCAAGTCTAGACTTGTCACGATTAGGCCTTTGACTGTTGATAATTTCATCCAAAACTTTTGAGTTGTTCTGCATATTTTTATTTTGAAGATCCTTTCTCATTGTGATAATCTCTACTTCCAAATTTCCAATGATCCTGTCTCTTTTTTTCTAATTGTTCTTTGAGTGCTTCTTCAATTATTTTATCTTCTTATATTTGAACCTTCAATTCCGTGATCATCTGCTCTAGTTCTTGAGTGTCTTCTTTCTTGTCTAGTTCTGTTTGGAGCTTCTTGTTTTTCTCTTTCTTTTTATAGTGACAAGGGTCCAAAGTAATAGATAATAAAATATAAATAATATTCTTATAATTTGAAGGGAAATGAAATGTCTATCAATTCCATATCATAATTAGACTTCTAATATTCTTGCACTCTTGTTATTCCCCCAAATGGGGCTTCAATTGTAGTTACCACCTTCATGGGATTCTTATCTTGTTCTCTATCCACCATAGAGAGCATTGCTTCCTCAACCCATATTTTGGGGAAGCCATTAGTATGAATTTGTAAATTTGTATTATCTTGGTTTGTTGCACTCTATTCATCTTTATCCTCAAACAAATATTTCTCAAATGATTTTCATCCTGTTGTGTTTGGTTTATGACCTTTTTTTCTATTTAGGATAATATTATGTATGAGGACATGTTTCCTACAAATGTCTCACGTATTCACAACTACAACATTGGAATGTTGTATTTTCATCAACCAATTTCTACATCCATCTAGAGCCTTTCCTTTGAAGTATAATATTATCCAGTAAGCCTTTATTAAGGTAAATATCCACATTGATAACAACATATGTAAAAGGTACAAGCTTAATTTGATCTATATCCATCTTTAAATGTCATCTCAATATATTCAGTAACACTGAAAATCCTAAAAATAGTATGTCATATTAGGAAGACATACCAATCTATCAATATTTTTTCTATAGACATATTATATTTATTTAATTTTGGGAACTATGGGGTAGAAAAAACACCAATTCTTCTCCATAAATACAGACCCTCCTTGAAAAAATTATAATAATTAGCAAGAATATAAAATTGAACAATGAAGAAACCTTTGGAAACAAGATATACCTTAAAATCGTTTGCCTAGTTTGAATAGAGACACTAACACAAATCTAATGTAGGACGCCAAAATCCATTAAACCAATAGATTATTTCTTTGGATTCATAGTATGTAAGGAATCATGAGTTAAAAAATTATACACAATTGGTAGAAATAAGAAAAACTAAAAATATGTTTTCATATATTACATCATTAAAAGAGTCCTTTGTTGAGGAAGGTACATCATTTCCGTCCCCTACTTTGGGGGATTTATCCACCAATTGTTTGGGTGTTTTTTCACTTTTTTTAGTTTAGTGGTGCATGGTATTTTCAACCGATGGTTTTCTAATTCAGGTTAAGGAATTAGGGTTGTAGTATAATATGGGACAATGGATTAAGGGTTTTTCATTTTTATCACAACTAATCTAATATATTAACATTGCTAAGAATGAAAGTAGGTGAATTCATGAAGATGTGTCCCATTTTTTAATTAAAAGTGTTATGAAAATTTAACATTTTACATGTTTCTAAATTAAATTTATTTAAATTCATATATGCTTTGTAAATTTAGACTTTGAGTATCAAATGATTAGTAAGGAATTGTGTTTTCCTTTTAACATTTTTTTCCTCAAAAACTAATGTCAATTAATGTTCAAACTTACATTTAATTAAGTGTTTATCATGTGAGATATTGAATCTATCTATTTTTCTTAATTTTATTATTATTTCTAAAAGTGTATGAATTATTATTATTACTCGTTTTTTTAAGAAGGTGAAAAATTATTATTATTTTTTAAAAACACATTTTTTTGTGTGTGTGTCATCTATTCAAATCTGGATGTAGAAGATTTAGACACAACATTTAGTATGAGATAAATGTTTTTAATATCCACTTGAAACAATCATGTAACTAAGTTTAAAATTACCAATACATATAATCATTGTTTGAGATACTAAAAGAAACGTTAAGAACAATATTACATTACATCCACCTCCTTAAGGAAACAAAAACAGTAACCTAAGAAAAATCCTTCAAAATTAATGTGAATATTTTGTTTATTTTCATTCCATAAAATAAATAATAATAATAATAATAATAATAATCCAATTTAAGGTTGAAACCTAGACAAGTATTACATTCCCCTATTTTGTGGGACAAGAGACCCCCTTTCATGTAACACTTTGACTACTTAGTCTATAGACATGTACATACCCTATTTCCCTTTGGACTCAAACCTATGACCTCGAAATAAGAAACACGCGGTCTTAACTATTAGGTCCAATTTAACTTCTTAGTCTACAAAGGTGAATTTTCCATATCGTCCTCTAGATTTGAGTTTGTAATCTCCCAAGAGGAAATGTGTGTTCTTATCTTTTAGGCCCACTAAATCTCTACATTTTAACAATAACATTTTTATTAAAAAAAAACATTCCAATAAGCAAATATCAAAGAACCAAAAGAATATAGGAATCAAATTGATGAGAATTTGCACAAACAATTTTACGAGTTTAATTTTTCCTCGGGGAAAAAAGTAACTTCTTATTCATAATAAAAAAATAGGTTATATTTTGTAGAGGTTACAAGAGAATTTTATAACATCTTTGAAGGTGGTCCTTGTTATCCCCTATCCTAGGGATAACTAAGGATATCATGTCTCGAGACCCACAGATCATAGACATGGAGTACTAAGAGCCAAACAACTTGAGAATGGCCCTGGAGGGCCCCTCTTTTCTTCAGTGCAATCCACTTATCACCAACAACAATATCCATCCCACGAGCTGTTAAATTTTTTAAATTAAAATAAAGTACCAAGGCAAGTGTTTCTCTTCCCTAGACGCCTAAGGGGGAGAAAGTGTCGAATGTGGGTCCTAGAAATTTAATTTGTGAGATGCAAATTAAAATGTGACTTTATGATTAAAGTGAGGGTGGGTGAAGAGACACCAAATCTCAGCCACCCATCTAATATAATCTCAACCGTTAGATTAGAAAACTCCTCACCTTCCCTCATAAGGTCGACTTGGGCAAGAGGGCGCACCCATTCTTGTGTAGTTGAAGCATTCTTGTTGAGAGAACAAGAGGAGTTCAAGCATTCTTGTTGAGAGAACAAGAGAGAGCAAGAGAGAGGTCGAGCTGAAGAAAAGAGACAGCAGCTGCAATTTCTGGGAGTATTGGCATGCATTCCAAGACTGCCGAACAACATTTAGTGGCACAGAAATTGAGTCTTAGTAGAGTTTTGGCACGAATTTTGAGACAATACGTGCAACATTAATTGTTGGGACAACCGTACAGTTGTACAGATTTTTGGTTCAGAAATCGAGGAGCAAAGCTACATGAATGTCTAGATAAGTTTGTGTAAATTTCTGAAGATGAATATGCTATAAAAGAATTTCTCAGAAGCTCATAAATAATACAAAGCCCGCT
>JASDQU010098309.1:0-21466 GCA_032191745.1 Picea mariana | reverse complement strand
CTTTAGGTTACTTCTTTCTTGCACTAACTTGACTTGGAAGAAAACTGACTTGAGAAATTTGACTTTGGTCATCTCGACTTGCTTTGGCCAACTTGTATTTCCTGACTCAATTTTCCTTCGAATTCGACCTTCAGTTGGTCAACTTGTCTTTGACTCGTCTTGAAATCGATTGACTTTTCTTCTCCAACTCCCATCGATCTACAAGATTTCAGTCAGTCGATTTGTCTTCGACTCGTCTTGCAGTCGATCAACTTCCAGATAGTAGACCTTATTGTTGTTTGAATCGACTTGACTTATGACTCGATGGTGTCAATGCTTCCTCACCAAACATCCTCCATTGACATTCTGTCTCATCTCTGGACTCTTCTTCAATTGATATTTTATGAATCACTTTTAATGAACCATGTCTTATTAACTTCTTTATTTGTGATTTGTATGGATCCATATTGGATTATCCATTTACCCTTTTATCTGGATAGTTTCTTCATAGTTTCTTCTTTTGTGCATGGATGTTAATAACACAATCTCAACCTTATACAATATAGGATGAGTGTATAAAGCTCATACAATATACTGGTCGATATTATCTTTCTACTAATATTTAAGTCACCTTCATAACATTATATCCAATATTGACAATGCTTGACATTCAATTCACCTTCATAACATTATGTCCAATATAGAAAATGCTTGACATTCAAGTCACCTTCATAACAATATGTCCAATATTGAAAATTCTTCTCAAACTAATCTATCAATGATACTTCACCTATTTATCAAGGTTGACATCAATGACAACCAAATTCCCAACAACCTATAGAGCCTGAACAAGGTGTAAGGGTAGTTCATCCCTCCATGAGGGATTACATACCCTTTGACAAACATCGTATGCCCTGCCATATGCTTTGGTGTCCTTAAACATTGTAGGACACCATAACCTGTCCTGTAATATCTTTAAAGTTGTAGCCTTACGTCCAACATGTCCTCCTACAACTCTGTTGTGACATTCCCAAAGAATATCATATCTCTCATGATCTAAGATGCATCTTCTTGGGATATTGTCCAAACCCATCTTGTACAATTGTCCCATGATAAGATGATAATCCATTTCCTGAACAACAAGATAGCGCTTCTGAGTTGGGGAATCGTCCTCCAGGGCTTTTCCAATTGTGAGGAATAGTGAAATGTTTGATAAGTATTCTGGGATAGCTTCTATGCGAAACAAATCTGCATCTGGTAGTTGGTCATCAACAGGTCCACCACTTTAGCCACTTTCTAGCCTTGAAAGGTGATCGTGTCCCACATTTAACTTCCCAAGTTTGACAATAACTTCAAAGGAAAACGCCTGAAAAAGTAATAACCATCTACAAATTCTTCCTTCTAAGACATGTTTGTTAACAAGATATTTTAAAGCAAAATGATTGAAAAACTTAAAATGACCCCCTAATAGATAGTGTCTAAACTTTTTTAAAGCATAGACCATGGCCAAACCTTCCCATTTTGTTGTGGTGTAGTTGTGTTTGGCCTGAGATAGTTTTCGACTCAAAAAATAGATAGGATGGTCGATATTCCTTTCTTCTGGTTGCACAAGGATAGCACATAGCACAACTCCAGAGGCATCAATATGGACATGCAACTCCTTCTGCCAATTCGGGTAAGTCAATATGGGTGCATAACTAGACTTTTATAACACATTAAAGGCTTTATCATAGTCTGGAGTCCAATGGAATCCTTCGGATCTTTTTAACAGTTGTTCCAAAGGTGTTGTAATAGATGCATAACTGTGAATGAACTTGCGTTAATATCATCTGTGACCCAATGTAGATCGTAGTTGCTTTACATATATGGGGGGTGGCATATTAAGGATGATCGCAAATTTTGCGAGATCGACGAGTACCCCTTCACTACACATGATATGTCCAATCAGATTCCCAAAGGGTACACTGAATATACACTTTTTCAATTTCATGGAAATTTTCAACTGCCTAAGACACTCAAAAATCAAGAGGATCATAGAAATATGTTCTTTCAGTAGGTTATAAATTTTCCAATCGTCCATGTAGACTTCCAAAAACTTATGGATGAATTCGTAGAATTCTACAATGACTATCCAAGAAAATACCATTGGGGCGTTCTTCAACCCAAAAGGCATGACATTGTAAGAAAATGACCCCCACTCAGTAGTGAAGGTGGTATTTCTCTTGTCTTCCTATGCAATGTGAACTTGATAATAGCCGAACAATCCATCTGTAAAGGAGGGCTTCCTTACCTGCCACTTGGTCTAAAACTTCATCACTGAAGGGAGTTGGGAATGGATCATGGACACAGGCAGAGTTCAAGCTTCTGTAATCGACACAAACATGAATATCCTTTGTGCCCTTCTTATTCTGAATTACGATGGGATTGATCCATTCTTCCTTGTCAATAGGGAAGATTAACCCTTCTACGAGCATGCGATCAATCTCATTTTTAACTTTCTCCTTAATTCGAGGATTCAACCGATATGGTCTGTGCTTTATAAGTTTTGCGCCAAGTTTTAGCTCTATGTTCATCTCTCCTAATTTTCCATTAATTCCTTTGATCTAAGAGAATTTTTTCAGGAATAGGTCCTCGTACTGACACAATAAGGCTTGGATTTCAATCATGTTCTACTCATCCCAGTAGTCACCTATGGAAGCTATCTTGGGATGGTCTTTACTACCTATGTTTACCTTGCGCAACTTCAAGGGTTCAGTGTAAGAGTTATTAGCTTTAGTTGAGAAAATGTTTTTGACAACTCTACTTCCTTCAGACTCCTTAAATGAGAAATGCCTAAGGTATTCTAGGTCATCTGGGTCGTTAGGGTCTGTATCAATTTTAATACAATGCGTAGGTATACAGGTAGAAAGAGGAGTAGGGATGGACCAAAGAAAATTTTCATGTGTGGGGAATACTATGGGCATATTGGTAGCCTTTAGTTCATCAGTAAACAACTATTTTTTAATATGATGCAATACTAAAGTGATTTCGGGAGACTTACCTGAAAATGAGAAATCCTGGAAAAATTGTTTTTGGAGTACTTCCCACCAAGTGGTTTGACATCTCATCTCTTCATGTACATACCAAGTAGTTGGAATTTGTCCCAATGAATGAACAAACTGTTGCACCGAAAACTGAAGAGGTAGGTGTGTCGTTGTCCATACATTGATACATTGCCCAATGTGCTCTCTTGGGTTGGTTGTCGACTCGTATAGTTTGATCAATAGCACATGATGTTGCAACTTCTATTATGAACTCTCTGGATGGCCCTAAGATAAAGGATTGAAACAACACTGCATAACGAGTTTGGTCTAATCCCATGAAGGAAAAGTGATTTTATGCATCACCCACCACCTAGCTAGGGTTGCGCGCAGGGATACATATAAAGCCAATATTCTCTTATCTATCCCAACCTTTTCCTCCATTTCAACCAAACATTTGTGTAACTCAGAGACACCATCATAGACCATATGCTCTTTGAGTTCATTCCCAATCCATCTGGACACTCTAATGGTTGTGAAACATCTGGAGAATTTTTCATACCATCCATGTTGCCAATTCTCAAAAGAATCCTCTGAGTCCTTTCCCACAAATTGAATACTTTGCTAACTCACAGTTCCATCTACAGTGGGGTTAATGTAGTTCTCTCATTTTCCTGTAGTAACAATATAGAATTGTTCTAAGATTCCTAGTTCCATGTTCTCCTTAGAGGGTTTTGTATACCTAGGACCCTCATACGATCCAAGGACCGGATGACTTTTACTCCATCCGATTCAAAGATCATGCGCTCCTTTTTGAGGTCAATGTTAGCGTACTTGTCGTAGGCCCAGTCAATTCCAATCAAGGCAGGATACGGGTCCATCTGCCCCATAATCTCAATGACCTCAAAGTATGCCATGGTCTTAACCCCTGCAATGTCCACCTCGATGTTCTTCAACCTTCCCACAGGGTAAATGCAGTATTGGTTGGCCATGCGCAACTGAATGGGCGAATAAGCCAACATGGGTTTTCCCATTTCCTCCCATTTTTTCTTGGGGTGGATGTTAACGTTTGAACCCAATTCCATCATAGAATCATTGATCTCATAACCATCTATATGAGAATTTAGTCTAAATTCCCTACCAAACCACTTTTTCCTTCTTTGTACCTCACTATTATTTCGTTCTAATAGGTTAGCAACAATGTGTTCCCCTAAGTTTCTGCCGATTCCCAGAGTGATTCTAATGGTGTTTCACAATTTCTAGGTAAGTTGTTCATTCTCCAAAATGTCATAGAAAATTTGCAACCACAAATTAACAGGCTTATGTGATCCATCTACTGAAACCGTGGAAGATCCAGGGTTCTTCGCAACTACCCCATTGAGTATGAACTCTGGATTCATCATCTTCGGTGTTGTCGAGTTAGACATTTGTCTGAACAGTTTTACGGTATGTTTGAAAAACTATTTTTGGCTCTCTATAACACACTAAGGCACAGATATAGTTTTATGAATCTGGCAAGGTTGAGGGATAGCAACATCGACACTAGTATTTATGCCACCCCTTGTAATAACATTAATATTAGACTCTTTCCCTCCCACAACCAGTCTTGGTTCGGATTTTATCATATTGGTGCCTTTTTTTCCTTGCACAATGTTTCCATTTTGCAATCAAATCAAGACATTCATCGATGGCATGGGTATTGTTTCTACAATGTGCACACCAAGGTCTCCTTGGAAGTGTACAATCTCTTGCCATATGCCCCTTCTCCTCACAGTTATATCAGTGAATAGGTCCCCTTCCGCTAGTCCGACCTCCTCTAAACCCCCCACCACCTCAATGACCTCCTCCAAACCCTTCAGGAGTCTCGTCGACCTGAAACATAGACCAGTCCAATCTGTCCAGAGCCCGACATTGCTTCACAATATGGGTTGTCGACCCACAAACTTCACAATGTACAATATTAGGGATAGGCGAGTATTTTTGTAGGATTGGGAAATGTCTAAGAGGATGCCCATGTGTTCTAAAGATCTCGCAATACTCATTTCTTTAGCCCCCTTGTTGATTAAGAAAAATGTGGTACTGAATAGGTGGATGAAAACGAGTCGTTGTAATTTGTGCAATGGCCCCTATCAATCCCACCGACAGGGGTTGCATGGGATGGTTCACTAGTCCACCACCCCGCAACCTTGGGCACTTTGTCGTTGTGTGGACTTCTGTATAGCAACCCATGCACCATACTTGTGGTCGATTTACTTTCGATAGAGCTAACTCTTGAATTTTCTCTGTAAGCATTGAAATCTGGCCCTGAAGCTGCGCAATGTTATTATCCTCCGTAGGTCGCATCATGCGCAAGCTCCCGGGGTAGCCTGCCATTACTTCAATCTTCATCACCTTCTATAGGGCCTCGCCCAAGGTGGCAGTTCTTTGTTGTGTTAAGGGGATCCTTATCAGCAGTAATAGTCCTTGAATGAACCACTCATGTTGATGATCTTCATGAATGGGATTTGTCAACTTCCCAATTGCATCTTTGAACCTCTGGTTGTACTCCCAAGAAGATTCCATGTCTCTCTTTTTAATCTCCCGCAACTCAGAGAGAGCCCGTTGCTTTGAATGCAGTAAATAAAATATTGCTATGAATATTTTCTTGACTTGAGGGAGGGTAAACACATGTCCTTGAGAATTCCTGGGATCAATGGAATTAATATACCATTTCAACGCCCGACCTCTCAAGGTGGTCTAGAACTCTACTAACTTACTTGTGTCTAAGGTTTTGCGAGATCTCCATATGGCATCGCACAGGAACCAGTGTTGTTCGACATCCTATTCCCCTTTACCCTAGAATTTTGGGTATCGAGTGAGGGATCCAGTGTGTTGAATTGAAATTTGCAAACTTGATAAGCCAATTAAAATAACCCTAAAGGACCTGGTTGCGATAGGACAAACGGATTCACTATACTTGTGCTAACACTTATACTATAACTTAAAGGATTATAAAGATTATGAATAACAAGAACTACTGCAGGCTTTTGTGTGGAACTTATCGGATTTGTAGGAGGCGTTGAGGGACAGGGTGATTCATGGTTGGTTCCTTCGACACTGTCGCAGGATTCTTCGCTAGCGGAGGTTTCCTTAAACTGAAATATCATCTTCTCTTGCAGATATTTAGCATCTTCTGGTGTTATAGGATTTGATCCCACAACTTCCTCTGGAGTTATGATTGATTCTTTTTTCCTCAAAATGAGCACGCTTTCTTGATTTCCCTCTCGAACTTTCACTCATCTCTTCTAATCTCTCTGTCAACCAAGAAGGATCTAGCAAGTTGTGCAGATCTTATGTCATGTGTGGAGTAAGGGTTTTGAAGGCTTTGTGGTTGTAACCAATTGACTAAAGACAATAAAGAAGAAGAGTTGGTGGACGTAGCCCCAAGGTGGGGGTGAACCACATAAACATTGTGTTATGTTCTTTGTGCTTTGTCTTGAAGTATTCACATGTTATTTGCTAAGTGATTTGATATGTTTAGATAGATCTACTTCTACTTTGTGCTTATGATATGTGAGGATATTAGATCTGATCAAGATAGTCATGTTTAGTGCTTGATATGCTCATTCTGAACCAGTCATATTCTAAGTGCTTAAATATTGTAGATTAGTGTGAGTGTTGTGAAGCTCTGTTTTATCAGCAAAGTGAATAGTGATTGCATATCGAGGGACTGGTGGTGCTAAGAGTTGTAATAAGTGTCATATTCACATATATGTGTGCCAGCTAAGGTTGCAGACACCTGAGTCTTGCAACCACCCATGCCTCTACCTCGGGTGAGACTTCATCTAATTCATAGGTGTTGCCGAAAGGGTCAGTAGTCATAGATTTATTGATGCGTTGTTGTAGCGTTGAACCCTGGGTCTACCCCTGTGCCAACAAATGGTTTTGTTGCCAGAGCCTGAAACTGTGATTGCTGGGAACTGAGGAAGAAGAAGCTTTGTGCAAAAAGTTGACCTGAAAGCCTTGTGCGAAGATCTATGCCCTGGTGAGCAGTGTTCTACTTGATCTATAAATCTTTGTGCTGAAGAAAAGAGGTCGGATCTGAAAGAAAGAAGCCCAATCTAAAGAAAAGAGGTTAGATCTGAAGAGCACAGACCAGGATAAGATCACAGTGTTGAATTTTAGCGACTTCAACCTCGGCGACAGGAAGGTTTATAGCATGCTCTCCCCACATAAGTATTTGACCAGAACAAAAGGAAAGAATTCAAAGATAATTCCTCAATCATGGACCCATAACCTCACGCAGTCCACACTGCTCAACATCATGAAGATCTCGCACTTCGGAAGGCATCAAGAAGTGAATGCATGCATCAAGTTGTTTTTGTCCTACTACCATGGCAGATATTTGTGGTTGAATTGCCACATCACAGTGGATTCGACGTTGATCAATTGGATCACAGGACTAAGCATGCAAGGCCCTGACCCACAAGATTTTTATCTGGGAAAAGACATGGATCGCGCTCTTGCACAGAAGATTAAGGACACTTACGGTGATGTCTAGAAGGGAACGTGAGGCTACAAGGTAGCTTCTATCTAGAACGGAGCAGTGCACCTCACCTTCCAATTGATCGCAAGAAAGTTGGTGCAAAAGAATCGACCAACCCAAGTCACAAGATTCGTAGTTGACCTTGCAGGGAAGTGTGCAGAAGGACTTCAGATGAATTAGGTGCAATACCTAGTAAACCAGTTGGAACTCGACTGCAGGGAAGTGTAGGATCAAGGATACGAATTCCACTTCAGCTATCTTCTCATACTAGTCACTTTCATCACAGGGGAGATGTCAAAAGGTGCGACCTTCCCGGACATCGAGCCGTTTGAACCTCTGGCTGCGAATTTCAATACACTATGGTAATCAAACAACATGAATAAACAATGGTAGTCAAATGTTGTGTTCCACACTTATTACAACTAGCTAAAGACAACTATCTAGTCTGAGCCTCGTATAACCCCGAACACTCTCCACAGGTTCAGGCCCTTGATGAAATTCAACGTAGACCACCATTTCATCTATATCACAACACGCGTTGATGAGCACAAAAAATAGTTGCAATCATACTAAAACTTGACACAGGAGGATTTGGAGGAAATCACCAAGGAATGGTCGGCGGACCTCCTCATCCCAGCAGACCCCACGGAGATATCTGATATTGACAGTCCAGAAGCAGCGCATGATACACCTGGACCTAGCAATATAAAGAAGACCAAATAGGTCCAGGATTTAGACAACGCATCCGTGAAGAATGCTTCCATATCAACAGAGAAAGGAGGAGATGGCGGAGAGATAGATGGCACAGAAGTGGAACAAAATAAAGGCGAGGTTACACCGCCTAGAGACGAGGAGGACCCCTCAAAGAAAAGGAAGGTTTCCCCTCTGAAACCTTCCTCAACAAAGAAATCAAAAGAAACCAGGACCAAATTTGAGACCACCCTCACCTCAAACAACTTCGACTTCATCATCGCAGCACTGAACGATGTTTCGCTGGAGATAGCAGAGAAGCAAGAAGTTAAGCAGGAGGATGTGTTCAATCGGATCAAGGTTGAATAGTAATTGCATATCGAGGGACTGACGGTGCTAAGAGCTGTAATAAGTGTTATATTCACAGATCTATGTCCCATCTAAGGTTGCAGACACATGAGTCTTGCAACCACCCCTGCCTCTACCTTGGGTGAGACTTCATCTGCTTCGCAGGTGTTGCCGAAAGGGCTGGTAGTTAGGGCTTTGTTGGTGCATTGTTGTAGCGTTGAACCCTGAATCAGCCCCTGTGCCAACAAATGGTTCTGTTGCCGGGACCTGAAATTGTGATTGTTGGGAACTGAGGAAGAAGAAGATTTTTGAAAAAAGTTGACTTGAAAGCCTTGTGCGAAGATCTGTGCCCTAGTGAGCAGTGTTCTACTTGATCTATAAAGATCTGTGCTGAAGAAAAGAGGTCGAATCTGAAAGAAAGAAGCCTGTTCTAAAGAAAAGAGGTCGGATCTTAAGAAAAGAAGCAGGATCTGAATGCTTCGTGCTCTAAGAAAGGTAAAAGTGAGGACGTCTGATTAAAAGAGGTAAGATGTGCAAGCTCTGTGCTCTGATAAAGGTAAGAATAGTTAAAAAAATTATATCTGGAAGCTTTGTGCTCTGTAGAAGTAATATAAGTGGAAATTTTTGTTTCTAGCGTATGGATCTAGGTATGTTTAATAGAGTCTATCCTACTTTGAAAACTAGGGCATTAATAGATAAAAGAAGTTTTGATATGAATAGATCTGATAAGAATAGTGAAAGATATGTTATACCTATGCATAGAAATAATGTTTGGACTAATTAATGGATGTAAGATCCCAGAAAGAATTTATTGCAGGTTAGCTCCTATGATCCTAGTGTCAGTACAGAAGAGGCTGGGGATAATTTAAAAGAAAGAGAGGATTAACCCTTTGTTACAGTTGTAGAAAACTGGGACATCTTGCTAAAGAATGCCTTGGGCGAAGACCTAGTTGTCTTTGTTGCAAAGCTATGGACCATGAAGTATTGGATTGCCCTAGAATGATTTCTAAGCTTGAAGGAATGAATCTGAATCAAGAAAACCCTAAGGAAGCTCCAAAGGCTATAGCAAAACCCCAGGAAGAATCAGAGAAAATATTGCTACAGATGAGAGAAACCTTGAATGACCACCGACATATTAGATTATCAGAGATCTTTAAAGACAAGGAATGCCTTGAAGCAAGAATAGGAGACTTCGACATTGACTGTGTTCTAGATGAACAAACACAGGTAAATGTCATGGCCAAGAGAACTTGGGAAGCTATAGGGAGGAATGTTATGACTCCCTCATTAGGAGGACTAGGGTTATTCAGAGGAAAACGAGTAAACCTGTGCGGAAGCCTCGCTCAGACACCTATGCCCGTCAATGTAACTTCAATAGAGGAATATGTTGAGATTATTAAATTTGTTGAAGACCATGCCCCGTTTACCATGTTAATAGGAAAACCTTGTATTGACAAATATCAAGCCAGACGAAAAAAAGAAGAAGAAGTCTTGGAGCAGAAGAAACAGGAGTTAAAAGATTTCATGACCAAGAGGATTGCACACTTGATCGAAGAACAGGAGAATATATCGAAGTTATTTAACACTAGAAACCCAGATGTCGAAGCTAAAAAAACATTAGAAAACTCACAGGAGACTGAAGTACCTATCTTGGATAAAGAAGAGGTGTTACCCCTGAGTCCTAGGAGAGAATCTCAACAGCGCAAAGTAACTAAAACCACAGAAGATAAGAATCAGAATGGAAAACAAACTACCGAGATGAAGATCACTAGAAAGAAGGCTAGGAAGCAAAGTAAGAAGAAAGCTAAGTTACAGAAGGTTCCAGAAGGAACTTCGCAGACAGAAATTTTGTAGAATTGGAGCTTCGTCGGGATATCAGAATAGCGACACATGGCACTTTGCCATGGCGAAGCAATATAGCCATTGGGGATATTATAACGGTTCGATCGACTCTCTGAATGGGAAGAAATGCAATAAAGGTCCATCATCAGACCGTTAGACCACGCCATAACGGATCAAACAAGAGTTAATGAAGGATCATAACCGTTGCAAGCGAATTGTTTCCGAGTTGCCTACTTATCCCATTGTGCCATGCACATAGAACACTTTTGCTAATTGAGAATTTGAAGCCCGCAGACTAAGTGAATTGTATACAGTGATCATTGCGCGATTGTTGTTTGTTCTAGTGTTGTATCTAAGATCATCGTGACCCTGATAATTTTAATCCTGAGCACGTATGTTCGACGAGCTCACCGCAGTTGAAGAATCAGTAGCAGAATTTCTCCTCGACTTAATGACTGAAAGAGTCATGTTGGAGAGAGGAGTGTCTACAAGTGTACAAGCATCTTTGACGAGAGGAATGTTGGCCTCTCCGTCCACTGCTCGAGTCGATCCATCCCGACCAGTAGATGAAAAGAGAACTAAGCATAGGGATGATCTTGCAAATTCTAAGTTAATCTTGAGTATACTACCCACCAATCTACCACCTCTGAGCGACGCAATCAATCGAGACAGTGTTCCCAGAGATTTTGAGTACACTTTGGTCACTGTGTATCTCCCAAAGGGGATACGCACAGTGCACACAGACCAGGATAAGATCACTATGTTGAAGTTTAGTGATCTCAACCTCAATGACATGAAGGGTTATAGCATGCTCACCCCACATAAGTATCTGACCAGAACAAAAGGAAAGAATTCAAATATAATTCCTCAATAATGGAGTCATAACCTCGCACAGTTTACACTGCTCAACGTTATGAAGATCCTGCACTTCGAAAGGCACCAAGAAGTGAACGCATGCATCAAGTTGTTGTTGTCCTTC
The DNA here is from genome assembly GCA_032191745.1 of Picea mariana. Classification (NCBI taxonomy): domain Eukaryota; kingdom Viridiplantae; phylum Streptophyta; class Pinopsida; order Pinales; family Pinaceae; genus Picea; species Picea mariana. The sequence continues at coordinate 10,083 of JASDQU010098309.1, read as the reverse complement.
TACCATGGCAGATATTTGTGGTTGAACGGCCGCATCACAGTGGATCCAACGTTGATCAATCGGATCACAGGGCTAAGAATGCAAGGCCCTAAACCACAAGGTTTTTATCCGGGAAAAGCCATGGATCACACTCTTGCGCAGAAGGTTAAGGACACTTACGGCGATGTCAAGAAGGGAATGCGAGGCTACAAGGTAGCTTGTATTCAGAGAGACACAGTGCGCCTCGCCTGCCAATTGATCGCAAAAAAGTTGGTGCGAAAGAATTGACCAACCCAAGTCACAGGGTTCGTAGTCAACCTCGCAGGGAAGTGCACAGAAGGACTTCAGATGAATTGGTTGTAGTACCTAGTAAACCAGTTGGAAATCGACTGCAGGGAAGTGCAGTATCAAGGATACGAGTTCCACTTTAGTTGGCTTCTCATACCGGTCGCTTTCATCACATGGGAGATGCTGGAAGGTGCGACCTTCCAGGACATCGATCCGTTTCAACCTCTGGCTACGAAGTTCAGTACACTGTGGTAATCGAACGACATGAATAAACAATGGCAGTCAAATGTCGTGTTCCACACTTATTACAACTAGCTGAAGACATCTATCTATTATGAGCCTCGTATATCCCTGAACACTCTCTATAGGTTCAGGCCCTTGATGAAATTTAGTGCGGACCACCATTTCATCTATATCATTTCACGTGCTAATGAGCACAAACAATAGCTGCAATCATAGTAAAATTTGACGGAGGAAGATTTGGAGGAAATCACCAAGGAATGGTCAATGGACCTCCTCATCCCTGTAGACCCCGCAGAGATATTTGATATTGACAGTACAGAAGCAGTGCATGATACACCTGGACCTAGCAAGATGAAGAAGACCGAAGAGGTCCAGGATTTAGACAACACATCCGTGAAGACCGCTTCAATATCAGCAGAGCAAGGAGGAGATGGCGTAGAGATAGATGGTGCAGAAGTGGAACAAAAGAAAGGCGAGGTTACACCGTCTAGAGACGAGGAGGACCCCTCGAAGAAAAGGAAGGTTTTCCCTCCAAAACCTTTCTCAAAAAAGAAATCAAAAGCAACCAGGACCAAATTTGAGACCACCCTCACCTCAGATGACTTCGACTTCATCGTCGCAGCACTGAATGATGCTTCGCTAGAGATAGCAAAGAAGCAATAAGTTAAGTAGGAGGAGGTGTTCAATCAGATCAAGGTTGAACTTCAAGGAGTGCAGCAGGCACTACAGTCCAGCCGCGCAGTTTCCACTATGTCTCTGCCATCGGAAACACCAGAACTAGGTGATGAGCCAGCTCAACTGCATCGCATCGCTGATACGGTTGAAGCTCGCCTTCGACAAGCTCAGGAAGAGACAAAGAAAGCCACCCAAAGTTTAGCGCAAGTACAAAAAGACCTTAAGGAGCAACACAATGTTGCAGAACAAGAAAATATTTCTCTATAAGCGAAATGGGATGAAGAAAAAACACAGTTACAACAAATCAAGGGACAGTTGCTCGCATAGCAACTCAAAGTTAAGGAAATGGTCAAAAAATCACTTCTCTCTATGACAGTTGTCGAAGTAAATACTGAAGAGCGAGTTCCACAGCAAGTGGCACAACTTGAAGAGGTAATCCAACAACTCCAACAGCGCATAGTAGACTTGGAGCTTCACACTGTGCCCGAGACCTCTCAAGATGTAAGAGACCTAAGGGAAGCAACTTCCCGCAGCACATTCGACAGATTAAAATCTCTTGCCTTGGAGTGCAAGCAGCTGAGTAACCACAGCGCTCAGACCTATGAAAACCTCACTGAGAACCCATAGTTACAAGCGCGGGAGTCGCAGCTCCAGAAAGCGAAGCAACACGCAGACACACTTTAGGCATAGCTAAAGGCCCTATCGGCCATATATAGAATGAAGAGGTCTCACGAGCAATGCACAGCCCAGAAACAGATCCATACGATCCAAAGAAAAGTGATGGAAATAACTCAACGGCTCCTACCTGTGCAAGATAAGGCATGCCTGTTGTTTACAGAGGTCGAGAGCCAAGGAGCGGAGCTAGAATAGGTCGTCATCATAGCAGAACAGCGCCTAGAAGGGCCAGTAAATGATGTAGTGATCCAGGAGTTCACCAAACAAGAGGCCACAGCAAAGCAATAAGTCGAAGTAGCTAGATCCAAGCTCGAGGCATTCAAAGCAGAATTGCTTAGACCAAAGTGACTCGGGACAAGTCACAGGTGAGTGTTGGGGGCCTGTTGGTCCTTGACCAAGTTTTGGGAGTTTCTTGGTCATGTTGACCTATTTTGGGACTTCGACAGCCTATCAAAGGAGGAGCGCAAGATGAAGCGGAGATCACGGGATCTCAACCCACTTTTGGGCCCCTTTTGGGATTTTGGGATAATGTAACGGGATTGGGATGTCGGCCCATGGGTTTTACCCATGTTTAGGCCTATTTTGTAAAGTATAAATAGATGTCTAGGTGAGGTAGGAAGAGACAGATGTGCTAAGTGCTAAATGAATGGCTAAGTGCTAGTATGGATTGTAAGGGCTTTTTGCATTCTGTGTAAGACTTGTAGAGTTGAGTGCAAGTCCTTTTGCGAGACTATAGATGGCTTTGTGGTGGAAGAAGGATCTAGCGAGCTACGCAGATATTATGTCCTATGTGGAGTAAGGGTTTTGAAGGCTTTGTGCTTGTAACCGATTGACTAAAGACAATAAAGAAGAATATTTGGTGGACGTAGCCCCAGGGTGGGGGTGAACCATGTAAACACTATGTTATGTGCTTTGTGCTTTGTCTTGATGTATTCACATGTTATTTGCTAACTGCTTTGATATGTTTAGATAGATCTACTTCTACTTTGTGCTTATGATATGTGAGAATATTAGATCTGATCAATATAGTCATGCTTAGTGCTTGATATGCTCATTCTGATCCAGTCATATGCTAAGATCTTAAATATTGTAGATTAGTGTGAGTGTTGTGAAGCTCTGTTTTATCAGCAAAGTGAATAGTGATTTCATATCGAGAGACTAACAGTGCTAAGAGCTGTAATAAGTGTTATATTCATAGATCTATGTCCAAGCTAAGGTTGCATACACCTGAGTCTTGCAACCACCCCTGCCTCTACCTTGGGTGAGACTTCATCTGCTTCGCAAGTGTTGTTGAAAGGTCTGGTAGTTAGGGCTTTGTTGGTGCGTTGTTGGTGCGTTGAACCCTGGGTCTGCCCCTATGCCAACACTTCAAGAAACCTCTCTTAACCTAAGTCATGAACCCTTTTCCTAAATCACCCACCCCTCATGTGCAGGGGGTTTACTCAGCCATTCTGAGAAAATCACACATCATCCCTTCTTCCACCAACAAAATCTGAATCCACAAGGAAATCTCATGCACCAATCTTCCTTGGGCACCTTCTTGAAATATATCCTTTGCTTTCGAGAAATGCTAATGGTTTTCTGCAGCAAATTCAAAAATATACCCATCCAATGTGGTCTTTACCCAGAATTATACATCCCAACAGATCAAATTATCCCATCGGTGAAGACTCGCTAAGATTGTTGTGGTCCAACAATATTGCTTCTTGATCTGATCTTTGTGCTTGGGAGATTCTTGGAGATGGATGAGCCACTGGAACACTTCTTCCGGGAATCGAACCCAAAAAAAATTGTATTGGTCGCTCGTGAAATCCAAATAGAAGACAGAACTCTTCACGGATTCTAACCTTTTGTTCCTCAACATGACCTTTTATTGTATGAATTCATCACACCATTGTTTCCACTAGTTCTCAATATGTAATTTATATATCCAGTAAGGAATTCTACAGAGACTTCCCCTTTAAAGAATGGGTCCTGGCAACATAACCATTTGTTAGCGTGAGGTTAGAGACCGGGGTTCTCTAAATTTACCAACAAAGGTATCATTGTAGTCTAGTAGTGCCAGTACTTACAACCTTCCACAAGGGAACATGGTCTCACCCGAAGCGCAACCGAGACATGTGTGAGAGTGAAGGGAGTCAAATAGAACACCTAGGTAGGAGCATCACAACCCAAATAGATCTAAGCACAAGAGTATAAAATATTATAAATATAAAACATAACCATAATAGAATATTTAGATGCATAACCTGTGGAAAAGTTCCTCTGGTGAGAATATTCCCAAGCATTAACTGAACAAGAAAAATAAATAGAGATAACACTTCTGTATATGAAGGTCTTAGAATTCGCACAAAATTAAACAATTTTTTAGGCCCCAAATAACATTTATCATCTTTTCATTACCAAGATATCAAGACTAGTATACAATATTCGAATCTTAGATTAGCAGAAGCTCTGTAATTACATTTCACGACTGGTTTGATCACAACCTTGGAAACAGTACTAGTACTAAATACATTATAGATACAACTGTCAGTACATAAAACCAGGGTCGAGATAGCTCAAGGTTCTACAATTGAACAACTTCCACATCTATAACAGTAATCATAGCATCAATAGCATTATCAACGTCAACATCTGCAACAACCTTGTCCCCTTTCATAAGTCCTTGTCTTATATCTTTCCGCGAGACTTCTTGATTCATTCGTTACAACTTCTCGATTCCACATCTTCTTGGTTTCCACTAGAAGGTTTTGACGCTTTCTGTTAGTCCTTCCAATTGGTGAACAATTACATTCCTCATTGGCGCTTTGATCTATTTCTTTGTGTCGCTCAGATCCTTTGTTGGTGTGTTATGTTGTTCTGCATTCTAACTGCCACAAAACTAGATCTTTCAAAACTAAGGGTCCAACATTTAGCACTACTTCTTGCTATTGTAATTGCTAGGTCATACAATTGGTGAAAGATACTTCTTTGATCTCTTAATCGAATTCATATTTGGGGTTGATTGGGTTCAAGTAGAGTCAATAAATTTTCTAATCTATGAAACCAACCTTTTGTTTAGTTCCCTAGTATGGTCGCCAAAAATGTTGATCTAAAAGACAATTTTATGGTCTTAATTCAACCTCATGAGGATATATCCCCCTGCATTTTTAAAGAGGTGGTACTCCTCTATTTCAAATAACATACAAGAACAAATGAAATGTCCGAGAAAGGACTAGGCTTATTCTTGAAATAAATATTCACATGCAAAGAATACTTGAGAAAGGACCAAGTATATTTTTTTTTGTAAATAATTTTTCTTGTATTACCTTAGATATCCAATAAACCAATACATGTAGCAAAGTTTGTAGCATGTTTTTCCAAATAGATGGAAACCAGAACTGGCTACAAGCTTGTGAAATCATCCATGTTCAAAGTGATATACATAAGTAGCTAGAAACAAAACTATGAAAGCTATAGTCTGGCCTTGGGCCTACCTAAAACTGTAACTATGACTAATTTGAACAAAATACATGACATGATAGAACTCAAGCACTTGAGGAACCCAGATTGCCATCATTATTTGAGGTGGGAGGCCAAGCTAGAGCAAATTCCTAAGGCCGACAGCAATTCGAGCACCTACTTTTGGAAATCTCGCTTGAAAGAGAGTCGAAGAAGACATCCAACCGATGACAAAGGAGGATCTGACGAAAGAGATGTTCAACAACATCCTTCCTCATGTCAAAGATGACTGCAATTGATCCTCTGAAAATCGGTATTGGTGGGGCACCTTGGACACTATATCTGCATTGGGGTTGGGCTTAATTTTTGGAAAAACATCTTCATGAACCCTATCATCATGCAAAGGAGGAGGATCCTCTTCCGTAGTTAGAAAACCCCCCACAACCAGGCTGGGGGTAACACCCTCCTCTCAAAAGGAAATGAGATGAGAGAGTTGTAATCATGTGCCAGCTATCAATTGGGAGTCCGAAGGAGATTGGGGAGGCGCCAAAGAGAATTATTCTTCCACGGAAACTAGATTGTTATCATCCCTCCTCCAATTTTGATCTTTGAGGGGAGAATCTGTAGAGGGTGAGCCAGCAAGGGAAGGGCCAGTGGAGGTAAATGGAAATGGTGAGGAAGAAGGACCCAGACAAAGTCATCGGGCCATGAAGCTATAGTAGGCAGGTATGTGATTCGGCTTACCCCTCTTGTGCAACATTGTGATTGCAAGAGAATCAGAAGGGATATGCCATTATAGCTAAGTTGACGTCCCTCATCTTCCTCGTACCAGTCTTGTTGCAGTTCCACCCTCGAATCGATAGTTTCATTAAATTTCCTACGCTACACAGACTCAACTCCACCATGGTCGCGTTAATTCTCTGCATCCAGATGAATAGAGGGACGTTCGACTGTATTAACTCCCCTTGGTGCATGTTGAGCAGTTGTCACCACATCTGGGGGAAAGGACCAGGTATCTTGTAGAAAGAAAATATTTACAATATGTTACAAGATTATAAACCAAAAGAGTATGCAGTAAAATAGGAAAACATTTCCATCACAACATACATCAAAGTAGAACACAATATTCAAAAAAAGGGAAATAAAAATATGGACCACATATGACAGAGAACTCTAAATGACCATTTCATTAAACCCAATAAATATTATGATAGACACGCATCTGAAATCTCATGCTTAAATTCAAAGTCTTGAGAAATCAATAATGTTATGTCCCAAACTAGTTCTCTGGGAACCTCAAAAAATAATAGATGTCTTTAAATAAATAAAGAGTATTGTCTTGGGTTACAAATAAAATAGATTGTGTTTGTCCTTCAAAGAGGACTGGGATGGGGCTCTCGCAGACCATAAAATGAAAGAGATGCCTGGAAGAAAAAAGAGAAACGGTAAAGGGTCGGCCTTAGGTTTCATAGGTTACTGGGAACATAAAAGAAAAAATAACGAATGACTAAAGAAGAAAGATGACAAAGGAAAGAGTAAGGTTTCTATTTGACTTACTACAATGGAAATATTCAAACATTTTACTTGCATTCTAAGACATCTTTTGTAGATGGTTGTTGTTGTGTTGGAGGTGACATAACCATTGTAACCACTTCATGTTGAACTGTCTCAATGATCTTAACCAAATTTTTTCTTAACCATTCTTCTATGTACTGCCTCATCGAAGAAACCATTATTTCATGCTTGGTTTTATCCTCAAATAGTTCATTCTCCATTTATGTTAAGTAAATACTTAGTTGGTGCAACATGTCCTCAACATCATTCTTATTTATGTATTGGACCAACCACCTTTCGACCTCAACTTCAGAGATTTCAATTGAGTTAGTAAACTTGAATACTTCAAGTTCTTCCAATAGTTGTTCCAATAATTTATCTTTAGACATAAGTATGGTATCCATTAATAAATTCGGGCCACCTAGTTCTTTTGTAAGATCAATAAGTTTTAGAAAAAGGTCACATCTTTTGATTTTCACAACATCTAAATTGGAAATCATTTCTCTTAAACTTTTAATCCTTTTCAACCATAAGGCATTGATTTGCTTCATTCACATACTAGAGGAGAGGTTTTGTTCTCTTCTGTGGGTGCCATTTAAACTTGAAACTTTTGCCGCAAATGTTCCCACAACCTCTTTGTAAAAACCTTCATCATTCCATAGATCCTTTTGGAGATACTCTCTAAAATGCATAAACCTTGTTGAAAAACTAGTTGAGCTCTTTGCTAGCTCCCAAATTTTGTGGATTAGGTCTATTATTTTTTGAATTCCATCTCCAATGTATTTTCTCACAACCAACAACAAACTGGTGGAACCTTTCAACTTACTGTTGTTTTATGAAACGTCCTCAAGGGTAAGTATTGTATTGTACTCAACATCTACCCAAACAATGGTTCCAGAATTAGAGCTCTATCTAATTCCTTTGTTTTCTCTTTTAGAATTAAATTTTCTTTATCAATATTACAAACGGATTCTTTTAGTGCTTCCCCATTTGCTTCGTGAAACTATACAATTTTTTAGGGCGCAACTCCATGAAAATCAATTTTTGATTTCCATTTTTCAGACACTTTCTTATTTTTCATGTTAACCTTTTCTATTAAAAACTTCTTGGAATTTTTATTGTAGGTCACGTGGAGAAGTGTAACTAATTATTCTTCAAATATCTTTGATTCTTGGGTAATCAAAGCCTCAACAATTTCTTTAGTTTCCAACCGTCATTGTTCTCAACAAATGGGTTCTTCTAACACTTCGTCTACATCCATTGCTCGAGGGATTTCTTCAATTTCAGGTATCTCTAGTCTCGTTTTATGAGTCTCTCTCTCTTTTTTTGGCATAAGTATGCACAAAATGGGATTTTTTCAGATTTTTCTTCGAAGGGTGTTTGTCACTGTCAACATCTAAATTTCCAACAATTGTTTTTCTTGTTTCCAGACCGCTACTTCTAGGTTTTGTTTTAGCAGGAGTACTTCTTTGTGAAACACTAGGAGAATTGAGGTTTTTGTTTGTTACTTGACTGACCCTTTGTTTGTAACACTCATTAGTGTTAGCTAACTCTTCGATATCATTCATGGCTTCATCATTCAGGGAGATTTTGATTTTCTCCTCCTCCTTCCTTAAATTATTCAAACTTACATAAATAAGAAGAGTACCCCACCAAGGAGATGTGTGTAGAAAATAGGTCATTCGGGTCGAAACCCTCGATGCATTTAGCTTCCTTCGGGCCAAGTTGGTCATGTTGTTTATTGTAGCTTTGAGAGGTATTCCCACAAGAGGCCAAGGTGTCAGGCATGTGGGAATCTTCGTTGGCACCATATTAGCCTTTAGTTCAGTGAAATTGGTCCCCAAATGAGGCTAGGGCCTCATGGGAAAGATGATGGGCTTTGTGGGTTGTGATGGGGTGTCACACCCACAAAGAGGAATAAAATATTCTAGGTAATTGTTGAGATTAGAAGGGGTGCTTAAAATCACTCATTGGACTTGTATATAAAGGAGAGAGGTCATGGTGACATTTTCTCATATTGGAAGAATGTAGTTAGCATAAGTGATTTTGCACTTGTGTTAGGTGGCTTGGTGTTTTCAGGAAAGGGAAATTATGCATGATGAAAAATATGGCCTAGGGTTGAAGACTCTTTGTTTTCTATTCTTGGTATGGAAAACCACACAACACATGTGGGAGAGAGAGACAGACACAGAAGGAAGAAATTGTACAAGTTTTTGTGCATGTATGTGGGTTTCAATGGGAACAGTCATGTACATACGTAGGTTGCAATGGGAACAATCGCGTACATCCATACAAAGTTTATCTGAGCAGGTGAAGGTCCATACAGGATGATAGGTGATGTCAGTAGGTTGTACAGGTGGTCTGCAGAATATTTGTGGGAAGAAGATATTTCCATTTTATAGCAATAAAAGGGCCATTCCATAATCTCAATGAGGTTTAAAGAGCGTTAAAAAGTGGGTATCTGGCCCCGTGAGGAATAAGATATTTGTTGAGGTTTGGTTTTTCTTATTTGTATGGTTATTGGAGGACAAGGCTACCCTCATATTTTGGTGATATTTGCATTAGATGAGAGGACAAGGTTGTTCTCAGATTTGGTGACATTGTACTGGTTCAGAGGGCCGATTTTTCCCTCAGAATTTATGAAGTTAACAAGGTTAAAGAACTAAAATTTGTGTCTCATATGTGTTGATGATTCATCTATGATCATTTGTGTTTCTGCTGCATATAATTTTAGTCAATAATTTTCAGTGTAAAATTTTTCAGTGATAACAGCTAGGGTTTTATTGTTAGATCACTAGGAAGCAATTTTCAGATATGAAAATTAGTCACATAGAGTTGCATGTGAAAATTGACATAGTATAAGAGCTTGGGATTTGAAGAGAAGGGGATCATCTTGAGACCCATTTGTTGGCTACAACACTAGAGGAGTGTTGTTCTTTTTTTTAATCTTGTTCCAAGTAGGTCAAGATGGTGAACACATTGAAGCTTGAGGATAGGTTGGAAGAGGAAACAAAATTTCAAGCATGGAAGGATAGGGTTCTTCTCTTGTTGGAGGAGAATGACCTCAAAGAGTATGTTGAGGATGTGGTCCCTAGCCTGACTAATCCAATATATTTGGAATTCCACAAGAAGAGGTATGTGAAGGTTGAAAAAGTGTTGCTAGAATCTGTGAAGGATCACTTGATTCCTCACATTGCTGAGAAGACATTTGGAAAGGATATATGT
>JASDQU010098306.1:8480-21595 GCA_032191745.1 Picea mariana | reverse complement strand
CACTTAATCAATTTCTTTTCCATGAATATTAATAATAATTCATGTGTACTTGGTATTTTTTCCTTCATGTAATATATCCCTCCTCCACATCGACTAGGGATTGTGACATAGGTTATTCCATGGTGTCAAGGGTGTATGAGACACTTATATGACATTTTACGACACTTAGGGTGAAGTACCTAGGTGTGAAAATTTCATGTGTAACAGAATGCCCCCTAAAGTGTGAGGTCAGAAGAGAAAACGATGGTCGAAACACTTTACAAATATTTAAAGAAAGGGTATAGATGCAGAGAACTTGATAGAATCTACACACAAACATCCAACAAATATTATGACATGTTTCAAACCCAAGGCAGGCATACCTATGCTTGGGTGATAAAGACTTGCAAGATATGGCCGCCATAAAATACACTGTGGATCCATAATTATATTGATAAAAGGTATAGCCACAGAGGATATAGTGTGGATCTATATTCCTATGACCTGAATTGATCATAGCCACGAAGAATACACAGTGGATCTACGAGATGAAAAGGAATAGCCATGACCAATACAAAGTGGATCTATGTGACAGTATATGTGTCAATGTTAAAGAGAAACTCCATCGCAACCTGGGCAAAGTACATATCAGAGTGATCACTCAACCCAGGGTCTTCTTACTGATCTCGATGTAGTACGAATCTAACCATGTGAATAGATGTCCTGATGTCGAACATGGTAGAAACCACTTGATTACCGGTCAATGATGTAAATCATTAACAAGCACGAGGGAGATCACCATTGATGTCAATGATTCCCAAGGTACTCTAGTACATTCCAACGAATGCGAATGGATGAGCTGAAGTTGAACATCTGTTAAATCATTTGATCATAGGTCAATAATGTAAACCCACTTTCGAATGTGAGGAGGCCTACCATTGAGGCATGCAGGTCCCAAAGTACTAACTGGTTTCTAAGTCTAGTTCCTGGATAATGTGTTGAAGTTGACAGGAATAGACTCGTCGAAAGAGGGCCTTGATGTATCCCCCATCAACGACACGAAACAGACACATAGATGTAATTGGTAGATCAAATAAACATGGACTGACATAGGTATCGAAATAAGATATTTGTTATGGATGACTCTTGAGGCGGATACTTCCCTTGAACACTGAGGCACAATAGCAGAAACATGACATGGACCAAAACATGATGATGTAGTGTGTTAGTGCCAATTCTTACAATTCATGAGCGTCGAGCGCAGCACACTAAAGAAGTCCATTTCGGGCTTCAAATCAAGCGAGTGGGAATTTTGTTTTCAACGGCGAGGATCCACAGATGGAACAGATCAACGATCATCGGGTAAGCTTGAGTCGCGGAATTGCACGAGGTTTAGTGCATGGGATCATCTCTTATGGCCAAAGTTGAGAAGTGATTATTCATTTCACGATTTCGGCTACCGAGACTTCAAAAGACACGGGGTCTCTCTTCCATTGCATCGAGAAACCCCAAAACCTGAAATGCGAAAAGTGCCCAAAAGTTGTTTCGACATTTTGGCTACTGGGAGTTCAAGAGAAAAGGGAGCCGCTCTTCCACCACATAGGGAATCGCCAAAACCCAAAATGTGAAAATCCATTTCGGCATTCCGGCTACCGGGAGTTCAAGAGACAAGGAATCCTCTCTTCCACTGCATCGGGAATCGCTGAAACCCAAAATGCAAAAAGCGCCCAAAAGCCGTTTCGGCATTTCGGCTACCGAGAGTTCAAGAGACAAGGGAGACGCTCTTCCACTGCATTGGGAATCACCGAAACCTAAAACGTGAAAAGCCATTTTGGCATTCTGATTACCAGGATTTCAAGAGACAAAGGAGCCACTCTTCCACTACATCGAGAATCGCCTAAACTCGAAATGCGAAAAGCACCCAAAAGCCATTTTGACATTCCAGCTACCAGGATTTCAAAAGAGACAAGGTCTCTCTCTTTATGTTTTCAGTCTCGGCCACCCTCCATGGAAAAAGCAGTTAATGAATATTGAGCAGGTGGTTGAGACCTCAACTCAATCCATGAATGCAAGGCATGGAGGTTCTGGCAGGCAGTCTGCCCAAGATCATCCTTTGTGCAGGTTTTCCTAAAAGAGCCATGCCGATCTGATGTCCTCAACTGACCAGAAGAACCTGTGCACGCTAAGTTGAACTTTAATGTCTCATCTACCCTCTTGCTGCCAAGGGGGCGAATTTCTCTGAGTATATATATTCAGTTTTTGTATTTTTGTAAGGATGGATGGTAGAGCAGAGCTCCCGACTGTAATGTTTTAATGAAGCACTTCTTTTCTTGGCTTTGTATCTATATATGAAATTTTCTTGTTTAATGTAAGGAAAATCTCTTTTTCATCTTGTTTCGATCTCATACTGAAAGAGTTCATGACTGAATGATTCACATGAATCGTCGTGACTATGTTATGATAAAGGATTTATTATAATTATGTTACGTTCTTTTAGTGTTTTCGCTTTTGAATATAAGAGGTTCTTGTGTTCAAAGTTTTCTTCTACATGTTGTTGGAAGCCTGATGCCTACAACAGCCCTTCACATCTCCTCACAGAAGTCTTCCTCCTACTCACCCTTATTACAACTCACTACCCAAAATTGAATCAAGACCTCATCTGCTTGTGCATGCCTAGCCTAGTTTCTGAGTTAGAATGATATTGTTCTGAGTTTACTTCCATCCATCACCCTTTATCAACAAATCATGACATTTAAACTGATGGGCCTCAGGCTTACTCCTGCTGCAATCCAGGAGTGACTTCTGATGCCAACATTTCTGGCGTCATTGCCCGGGACGAAGTTGAAAATTTTCCCTGGGATTGAAAGACATCGATCCTATGATTCTGAAGGTGCATCAGGCATCAGAGCCCTATGATATTTCTACTGTGCACCTGGCGACTCCATTGTGACGACTCCACTATGGCGAACCTGCTATTTTAGTTGTGGCTTCCAGAGGTAGACACACACGGTCCCATCCACAGCTTCCTCTAGCTACACCTGAAGCTGATCCGGAGGTGATTTTCAGAAAAGGAAAGGCCTCTGAAGGAGAAACTTCCACCACCGAACCAGGTAATTTTCCATCTCCTTCTGTAGGAACTCCATTTTCTTGTTCTCAACTTCCTNGGGAGTGTTCCTGGTGAGTTCTCCCCTCCCGATCTGGGATTGGAGGGAGAAATCCTTGTCACTCCCCTCTCCCCCGAAGCTGTACCTTGGCGTAGACCTAGGACCATAGAAGATTTCCCCAACCCTAGCTTTACCACTCCTCCTCTTGCTACTATTGCTTCTACTGCACAGAGAGAAGCATATGTTTATTCAAGCCCCTTAGCCTTCTCTCTGAATCCCCCATTGTTTCCCCATCCACCTATAAGCTCATTTCCAGTATCCCTTGTTCGAGCTCCTTCTCCTCTAAGTTCTCCTCCACCTAATATTCCTATGGCAGGAGAAAATCCCCCCATGACCAGAATGGAGGCTATAATAGCTACTAGGTATGCTCCCCTTTTGTTACCTCAGCCTCTCAACACCCTTCCAGCAGATGGCTACCTTAAGCAATTGCCCAAGTTTACAGGTGAAGGGGACATAGTTGCAAAAGAACACCTTTAAGCCTTTTACAGTTTTACAGATGATCATGTTATCATGCATGCAGACGTATGGATGAGGATTTTCGTCCATAGCCTTGAAGGCGAGGCTAGAAAGTGGTTTAGGGCCCTACCTCTTGGATCTATTGATGAGATTGAGGTTTTGGATAACGCCTTTTTGAGACAGTGGGGAGACAAAAAAGACTTCATGTATTACATGATAGAGTTTGGGTCTTTGAAGAGAAAGGAAGGAGAGTCTGTCTCTGACTTCTCCAAGAGATTCAATAAAATGTACAATAAGATCCCCATTGAAATAAATCCCTCAGAAGCCTCTGCTAAAATCACTTATGCTAGTGCTTTTGATCCCAATTTTTGCCTTCTGTTGAGGGAAAGGAGAGCAACTACTCTGGCTCACATGCAGGATGCAACCGTGGAAGTAGAATCTAACATATTGGTTGTTGACCGACTCAGGAACAAGGCTGATAGAGACATATCCAAGAAGAGACCTAAAGCCTCCCCATCCAATTCCTCTCCCCTTCCCTTTCAAACGGATGAGGTAACTAAAGTTGTAAAATCACTTTCAGCTAGAATGGAAAGATGGGAGTTAGAAGGGAAGCCCATGTATAGAAATCCCCAAACTACTGATAACAGAGGCTTTAGAAGGCCTAGCAACAATGTGCCACAGGCTTTGCCAAGGGAACAAAGGAGCAAAGACAAAGATGAGTAGAGGATTCAAACCCCTCTCCAAAATAACCTAGTTGCTCATGAGGAAGGAGAAGAGATAGATGAGCTTGACCTCAAAATTCACTATATTGAAGACACTTCCCCTTTTCCCCATTTGACTCAATCTTCATATGAAGGATCCCTTATGAAAATTCAAGTCAATGAGTTGGGTAAAGGGGAAAAGGCCAACAACACTCCTAATAGATATCATCTCAGGTCAAAGAAGAAATAAGGAAATTTTGATCGCCATGATCAACCCCTCATAGTGGAAAAACCTGCTACAATTACTACTAAAGAAAAGAAAACTTAGAATACTTCGCCAACAACCAAAGAACCTGTCTTTGAGGTAAGGGAAGCTCCTAAGCCTTTTCCCTCCTTTAGTTTTGAGCATAAAATTCAAAATATTAGAATTCCCGTACCCCTCTCAGAGCTAGTTAAAAATGAAGATTTCAAAAGGTCCCTCTCCAAGCTGCTACAATCTGAGTCCCCCCAGCCTTCTATAGACTCAGTAAATCTTCAAGATGAAAAGCCAGCAGTCATCCTAGGTCCCATGGTAGAAGACATAGATGATTCATCCCCTCCCTTCTACACATCCCTAAACATACATGATAAGGTGCTACATAATTGCCTCATGGATTCAGGAGCTTCCCACAACCTTATGCCCAAAATAGTCATGGAAGAATTGGGACTAGAAGTGACAAAGGTTTATCAAGATTTGTACTCTTTTGATTCAAGGAGGGTGAAATGCCTTGGAGTCATCAAAGACTTGGTGGTCTCTTTATTTCAGCTGCCAATGAATAGTGTGGTCATGGACATTGTAGTAGCTGATGTTCCCCCCAAGTTCAACATGTTGTTGTCAAGATCTTGGATTAAAAAACTTGGAGGAACATTACAGATAGATCTCACATATGCCACCATTATAGTCTTTGGAGGGGAACACAAGAGGTTGTACAGAGAAGCTCAACTGGCCTACATGGTTAATGATGAAGCAGACCCCACGAATCATTTGATCTTTGCGCTTGACACTGATTTGGGGTCTAGTTTATTGTATATCACTAAGACTCTTGAAGCCCCTTTTCAAATAAGAAAGAAACCCATATTTAATCACGAGATACCACCTCCAACCACCTTCGTTTGGAAGATGTTCTTCGACGGATCTTTTTCTAGCGAAGGCGTTGGCGCTGGAGTGGTTTTTGTGTTGCCTTGTCAGGAAACCATATCCCTGTCATACAAGCTAGAATTTGAAGCTACCAATAATGCAGAAGAATATGAAGCTCTTGTTCTAGGTATGAGGGCTACAAAAGAAATGGGAATTAAGGAGGTAGCAGTGTTCGGAGATGCTAAGTTGATAATCCAGCAAGTAAAAAATTCTTATCGGGCTAAGAATCCTTGGCTCAATGGTTATAGAAATGAGGTGTGGGACCTGATTGATAATTTCTTCTCGGCTTTCAATATTTCTTTTATTCCTAGAGAGGAAAATACTTTAGCCAATTCCTTAGCTGTCTCAGCTAGTTTGTTCAATATCCCTCTGTCGCCTAAGATCAAATATGAGGTTGAAATAAGATATAGGCCATCTGTTCTGGACAATATCAAGCATTGGAAGGTATTCGAAGAAGATCTTGAAATCGAAAAATTTCTTTAGTCCATCGATGAATTTTCTGCATTGCACATTGATCAGGATCCTGATCTTGAAAGTCACCCTCACCCTGAGGTATTTTTAAATAAAATTTCTAATCACCATATTATTCATTTGCCTAGAAATCACATTCTGGAGGGACTAGTCCCTTTAGAAAGACTGTTCGATGGGAATGATGTGGAAGTAAAGGGTAGGGTTTCAAATGGAGATGATGATACAATGAAGTGCAATATTGGCACACAGGAGGAGCCTAAGTTTTTCAAGGTGTCAAGTAGTTTGACCAAAGAACAGAGGGCCGAATATACTGAGTTATTAAGAGAATTTGTTGATGTGTTTGCATAGACCTATGAAGACCTCAAGACATATGACACATCTGTCATTGAACACAAGATCCCACTGAAGGGAGAGGCTAAGCCATTTAGGCAGAAGCTAAGACAGATAAATCCCATGTTGTTTCCCGTCATGGAGAGAGAAGTGAAGAAGTTGTTAGATGCCCAAATCATTGTCCCCTTAAGATATTCTAAGTGGGTGGCCAATTTAGTCCTCGTAAGGAAGAAAAGTGGAGAAATCGGGCTCTGTGTTGATTTCAGGAACCTGAACAGGAGCTCAAAGATAGACAACTATCCCTTGCCCAACATGGAACACATATTACAGAGGGTAACTGGTGTATCTAGGATATCCATGATTGATGGTTTTTCTGGATATAATCAGATATCAGTCATGCCGAAGGATAGAGAAAAAACAACCTTCACCACTCCTTGGGGCACATTCATGTATGCCAAAATTCCTTTTGGATTAATGAATGTAGGAGCAACATTCCAACAAGCCATGGACATAGCCTTCATCGGGGAGAAAGATCAGTTTGTGGTGATCTATCTGGATGACATCACAGTCTTATCCAAGTTTGATAAAGAGCACCGTTGTCACTTGAGGAAAGTTTTCTTGAAATGCCGGAGGTTTGCCCTATCCTTAAATCCCAAGAAATCTTTGTTTTCTATGAAGGAGGGGAAGCTTTTAGGCCATATAGTATCAAAAAAGGGAGTGAGAATTGATCCTAGCAAGGTAGAGGCAATTCAGACCCTATCACTTCCCAAGTCTAGAAAGGAAGTTCAGGCTTTTTTAGGGAAGATTAACTTTCTGAGGAGGTTCGTCTCAAATTTTGTTGAGGTGGTGAAACACATCACAACCATGCTCAGAAAGGGAAATGAAGTAAAATGGACTGCTGAACCCAGGGAATCTTTTTTCCAAATAAAAAAGGCATTGACTGAGGCACCTGTACTGATCAGTCCTAATTATTCCAAGGATTTCCTAATTTTTTCTTTTGCTTCTTTTGATACAGTAGCAGCATTCTTATTGCAAAAAAATGAGGAAGGGTGAGAGCAACCCATTTCCTTCTTCAGTAAGGCATTAAGAGATGTAGAAATCAGGTATGAGATCATGGAGAAGTAGGCCTATGCCTTGGTGAAAGCTCTCAAAGATTTTAGATTCTATGTCTTGCATTCAAGAGTGACTACATATGTTCCTTCAGCCTCCGTGAAAGACATCCTTATACAACCTGACATAGATGAGAGGAGAGGTAAATGGATTTCCAAGATCCTTGTGTTTGACCTGGAGATAAAGCCCACCAAGTTGGTTAAAGGGCAGGGTTTAGCTAAGCTGCTGGATGAATCCAATTGCAAGGCCTTGGGGTTTAGGTTCATCAACGCTTGCTCATGAAATCAGTAAGCTGAGTCGTCCATCAAAAGCACTCAGGATGGATTATCACTAACAGAATACACCTGATACAGAGACATTTGGTACTTTCTGCAAGAGTTGAAGCCTCCTAATGGAATGGGAAAAAGAAAGGCAAGAGATTTAAAGCTCAAGGTGGTCAGATATTGCCTTATTGACCATGTCTTGTACTAGAGAGACCCTCTAGGAGTGTTTATGAGGTGTCTGAACCCACAGGAGGCCCAGAAGGTTATGTTTGATTTCCATAGCGACCTTTGTGGAGGGAATCATTTATGGAAAACTACAACTCACAAAATTCTCAGGGATAGGTATTACTGGCCCACCTTATTCACTGATGTCTGCAGAGAAGTCATAGCTTGCATCAAATGCCAAAGGTTCTCAGGGAAGCAACAACTCAAATCTCTACCACTAAAGCCTGTAGTAGCTCCAGTACCCTTTCAACAATGGGGGTTGGAATTCATTGGATAAATTCATCCTCCTTCAAGTGGCCAGAAGTGATGGATCTTGACTGCAATAGACTATTTCACCAAGTGGATAGAAGATACCCCCACCAGGAGTGCATCACACAAGGTAATTATCAGCTTCCTGGAGGATATCATAGCCAAATTTGGCTGTCCCAGTAGAATTGTCACTAATAATGTTGCTTCTTTCAAGTCCGAGCCTCTAGTTAAGTTCTGTGAGCAATTTGAGATTTCACTAATTCACTCCACTCCCTATTATCCTCAAGGAAATGGACTGGCATAATCTTCCAGTAAAAGTCTAATCAAAATCATTAAAAGATTATTGGAAGACAATAAGAGGGCCTGGGATTCAAAGATCAAATTCGCTCTATGGGCTGATCGAGTGACAACAAAGAAGTCCCTGGGTAACTGACCTCTTCAACTTGTTTATGGGATGGAGGTTGTGTTTCCCACTCAACTCACTTTACCTATAGCAAAATTCTTTCGAGATCATGAAGGAGAGCCAAACCATATGGTCAGAAGAATTCATCCACTGGTGGAAGTGCAACAGATCAGGGAGAAGGTAATGGACACAACTCACTGTCATCAACATAAGATCAAGTAGGCCTTTGATAGGAAGGTTAGGATGCAACAGATCAGGGAGAAGGTAATGGACACAACTCACTGTCATCAACATAAGATCAAGTAGGCCTTTGATAGGAAGGTTAGGAAGGAGGGATTCGAGCTTGGAGATTTGGTGCTTAAGTGGGATGCACCCAGGCAGGATAGGGGAAAACACAACAAGTTTGATGCCCTCTAGATCAGGCCCTTCAAAATCTATGAAGTATTCTTAAATAACATGTACATGTTGCAGGATTTGGAGGGTGAAGAAGTTTTTAACGGCCCAGTCAATGGGCATTTCCTGAAGAAATGTTTTGTTTGAGCTTTACACGGCTCCTCTGTTTTTTGTAAATATTGTTTTTATTGTTTTTCTGTTTATTTTCGTCTTAATAAATGGCTCCATAGCCCAACAAAAGGCAACTGGAACTGCAGAAGGAGTTCTTAGAGCATCGCAGGGACGACTCTATCCCCCATGGAGCCTAATGTTAGTGCCAATTCTTGCAAGTCATGAGCACCGAGAGAAGCACACTGAAAAATTCCATTTCGAGCTTCAAATCAAGCGAGCGAGCATTTTGTTTTCAATGGAGAGGATCCACAGATGGAGCAGATCAACAGTCATCAAGTAAGATTGAGTCACAGAATTGCACGAGGTTTAGCACATGGGCTCATCTCTTATGGCCAAAGTCATGAAGTGATTAGCCATTTCACGATTTCGGCTATCGGGACTTCAGAAGACATGGGGTCTCTCTTCCACTGCATCGAGAAACCCTGAAACTCGAAATCTGAAAAGTGCCCAAAAGCCTTTTCGGCATTTCGACTACCAGGAGTTCAAGAGACAAGGGAGTCTCTCTTCCACTGCATAGGGAATCGCCGAAACCTGAAACGAAAAAATCCATTTCGGCATTCTGGCTATCGGGAGTTCAAGAGACAAGGGAGATGCTCTTCCACTGCATCGAGAATCGCTGAAACCCAAAATGCGAAAAGTGCCCAAAAGTTGTTTCGGCATTTCGGTTATCGGGAGTTCAAGAGACAAGTGAGTCTCTCTTCCACTGCATCAGGAATCGCCAAAACCCGAAACATGAAAAGACATTTCGGCATTTTGGCTAACGAGAGTTCAAGAGACAAGGGAGCCACTCTTCCACTGCATCAGGAATCACCGAAACCCAAAATGCAAAATGCACCCAAAATCCGTTTAGGCATTCCGGCTACCGGGATTTCAAAATACACGGGGTCTCTCTCTTTATGTTTTCAGTCTCAGCCACCCTCCATGGAAAAAGTAGTTAATGAATATTGAGCAAGTGGTTGAGACCTCAGCTCAAGCCATGAAATGGCATGGAGGTTCTGGCAGGCAGTCTACCCAAGATCGTCCTATGTGCAGGTTTTCCTAAAAGAGCCATGCTGATCTGATGTCCTTGACTGACCATAAGAACCTACGCACACTAAGTTAGACTTTAATGTCTCATCTACCCTCCTGCTGCCAAGGGGGCAAATTTCTCTGAGTATATATATTCAGTTTTTGTATTTTTGTAAGGATGGATGGTAGAGCAGAGCTTCCGACTGTAATGTTTTAATGAAGCACTGGTTTTATTGGATATGTATCTGTATACGAAATTTCCTTGTCTAATGTAAGGCATCTCTCTTTTTCATCTTGTTTCAATCTCATATTGAAAGAGTTCATGACTTAATGATTCACATGAATCGTCGTGATTGTGTTATGATAAAGGATTTATTATAATTATGTTACGTTCTTTTAGTGTTTTTTCTTTTGAATATAAGAGGTTCTTGTGTTCAAAGTTTTCTTCTGCAGGCTGTTGGAAGCCTGATGCCTACAACAACCCTTCACATCTCTTCACATAAGTCTTCCTCCTACTCACCCTTATTACAACTCACTACCCGAAATTGAATCAAGATCTCATCTGCTTATGCATGCCTGGCCTAGTTTCTGAGTTAGAATGATATTGTTTTGAGTTTACTTCCATCCATCACCCTTTATCAACAAATCATGACATTTAAACTGATGGGCCTCAGGCTTACTCCTGCCACAATCCAAGAGTGACTTCTGACGCCAACATAGTGGATACTGTGACTTTCGTCAAGTGGCCCAAAGGAGTAAGAAAAACTCAGAGGATTGGTTCAGTGTAGAGTTTCAGCGGATTAAGATGTGCGCAAAGACAAAGTGTCGTGTTCAAGGGTGACTCTAAGAGTTACTGGTAATGTTCTCAAAAATTGCTTGGCTTGCTTCTTTCAATTTTTTCCCCCATCCAGATAGACGAGTACCTTTTTTTAATTTAATGAGCTCAAGGAGGGTAACACATTCTTGATATAACTCACCTTTGGTAAGATCCTCTTCCTTTGTCTAACGAACTGGAAGAAGTAAGGGTTTAGTCCCATATGGGCCCTTCAATGGATGATTGTTTTAACGAGTCCATAGAAGGTAAACTCGATAGTTTTTCATTTTTAGAGAGTCTGAAAATGACTTAAAGAAGACTCCAATGTTACCCTTTTTCGTAATGTTAGTCTTGCGAGGCCGAAAAAGAGATAAATTATCACTTGAAAGGCACCCTTTCAAACCTTTTAACGAGTGGGAAAGGAATCAAGATCACTCGACAATCTTTTCATGTTTAGAGAGTCTAAAAAAAACTTAAAGGAGACTCCAGGGGGTTCCTTTTTCATGTATCCATACAGGTCTGAAAAAGAGATAAAAGTCTACCTAGATGCATTCTCATGTATTTACGAGCACAATAAAGAACAAATACTAAGCTCAGTATGCCCCCAGCTTGATATCTAGTGGCTTAACTCTAGAATGATCATCAAAGGCTGGAGACATGCCCTCCAAGATTCAATTCATTCACCGACTTTGAGGTTGTCACCAATTTCTCTAGTAGATGAGAGAAAGGAGAATGGTGGATGAAAATAAGGTTCAAGAGAGGTGACTGTTTCATTTTTTAACGAGCTTGACATATGAAAAGAACTATGCTCAGGGTTCCGGGTTCGATCCCCAGATTGTTGTTTCATTTTTTAACGAGCTTGCTACAGAGAGGAAAACTATGCTCAAAGCCTCTGTTTCATTTTTTAGCGAGCTTTCCACAGAGAAGAGAAACTATGATCATATCCTCTATTTCATTTTTTAACGAGCTTGCCACAGAGAAGAGAAACTATGCTCATGGCTTCTTCTTGATCATGGATTCCAAGAGGATAATGCTCTGGAAAGATACCATGTCAAGGGACAAAACTCAGTCATGGCTTCCAAGATATCTTCAATGGATGGAAGATAATCACTCTGGAAGGAACACATGTTGAGGGCCGTGACAGGGGTAAGGAAATCAGGCTCCAATAGCCCTATCGAAGAAATCACCATGTCAACTACTGGATCTAAATCATCAAAAGTTTAAGTCATTGGAGACAATGCCACATAATTAACATGCGACAGGGGCGATATTGTCTGCATATAAGAACCATTTAGGGAGGTAATCCCGTGAGGACCGATGAATGAAAGTTGATTAATAGTCACAATTCTTCCATCGTGAGGGAAAGATATCCCACGAAAAAGAGTGGACACAATAGCTTTCATAGCATAGACATAATCCCGCCCAAGGAGTAAAGTGAAATCCACGGGGTCTCGGACTACCATGACATCAATAAAAATAGTTTTCCCTCCCAAAGTTACGGGAAACTAAGGAAGGGTCCCTAAAGGTTGACTAGTTCTTTTGTTAAAAGCTAACAGATTTTGTGTAACCAGCACAAGCTGTGGACAACCCAAAGCCTACCAAGCAACATAAGACAAAATACTAACGGACACACCTTCATCTATCAATGTTTGAGGAACATCCTGACCACAAACCTGAACTGTAATATGGAAAAAAATGTGAGAGGGAAGACGAGGTCTAGTTAGTGCACCCCAATCAAAAAGGATGGTCTTATTACTTGGAGGGGTTTTCATAGGAGAATGAGGAATGCCCCCGGCATGGTAGATTCTGTATCAACGAGAAAAACGTGGGTAGTATCCAATTTACTCTCTAGAGGGAGATTAGGATCGACCAATGGTGGACTTGGATCGACCACTTTGGCACTCTTCATAGGAAGAGTGGGATTGACTGATGATGTAACCAGAGAAACCACTTTGGCACTCTTCGGATGAAGGGTGGGACTGACCGAGGAAGGGACTGGATCAGTCACTTTGGCACTCCTCAATGGAAGAGTGCAATTGACCGATGATGTAGCCAGAGCAACCACTTTGGCACTCTTTGGATGAAGGGTGGGACTAACCGAGGAAGGGACTGGATCAGTAACTTTGTCACTCGTCAAGGGAGGAGTGGGATCGATCGATGGCAGAACCGGATCGACCACTTGGGTTTCATTCTCCAAGGGA
>JASDQU010098305.1:6768-17321 GCA_032191745.1 Picea mariana | reverse complement strand
CAAGTCTCAACAACAATGTCACCTCCGAGCTAGGGCTATGAATCCACAAGGACGGTTCCAGTGTGTTACTCGATTTCCCAAACCAGTCAGCGCTCAAGCTCTCAGAGGTTTCTCCAACACTCACAACAATCCAAGTACCCAAATCTCTTCTACCTAGCCTGTACCACCCAAGAGAATGGACCCCCACCCTTATCTGCCACGCAGTCCCTTAGGAAGTCATTCTCCTTCTAGGGCTCCGATGCAGCTGGTCTAGAATATCCATGCTGGGACTCTCAGGACTCGTAGTTGTGAGAAAAGATGGACATAGGATAAGAATATCATACATGCAAGCCTAAAAGCATGGATGGATTACACCAAGACTCTCTACAACTAATAATTCCATGGCTGCACTTCAACAATTCGTCTTCCTTTCCCGAGCCAAGACACGCATGAGGAAAATGAGTGAGTGAAAGAAATGAATGGAGTGTAGACTCCAGGAGGCGTGAGGAGGCCAACAACAACACCAGAATGGGGACGAAAATGAGAGTGAACGAAGGACCAAAACGGATGAGAGAATTAGCCAACGGGAGAATCCCTTCACTAGACCTGGGATGGTTTTTTTTAATTCGTAGGGACCAAGAACCTCTTGGCATTGCCCCAAGAAGCTTACGTAACTGACCCCCCCCCCCCCCCNTAAACAAAATGGGTAATTAAAACATGAAATAAACACTTAGCCCCTCAATCCCCCTCTCTTTTGGAATCATATCCCCCCTATAACTTTAGTCCTTGTTCGTCTAGCAACCAACGAGGTATTTATTATTAATAATGATCAAACATTACATTTCTTAGACACACTGGCCTTTTAATAATTGTTTGGGCACTCTGGCCTCTCAACAATATAACAATACATTATTTAATATGGGGGCTCAAAACCCAGGCTGTTACAATATCAGAGGAAAATAAAACAAGATGGTTGATGCACTTAGTAGGAGGATGCATGAAATGTATGTTACAACCATTAACATGTACCAGACAAATTTGTGCGATAGAATTTTGGAAGTTGACAAATTGGATTTTCGTTATATGGATATAAGTGAAACTTTACAACAGGGTATGTCGCAACCAAAGTTTGAAGGTTATGAGCTAAGAGAGGATGGGATCCTCATGTATAGATGCAGATTCTATGTGTTGAATGATTAGGAGTTGAAAGACATGCTATTTTCAAAGATGCATAAGGTTCCTTATGTTGGACATCCAGGTTACCATAAGACCATTGTCGCGGTCAAGAAGCAATAATTTTGGCTAGGTATGAAAAAGGAAGTTGCGGATTTTATTGCGAGATGTCTTGGATGTCAGAAGGTCAATGATGAGCACATACATCCAGCTGGGTTGTTGTATCCCTTGCCTATTCTTGAGTGGAAGTGGGAAGTTATAACGATGGACTTCATAACTAAGTTTCCTAGGACTGCTAAGCAACATGATTCTATTATGGTGGTGGTGGAAAAGCTTACTAAAGCTGCCCATTTTATTCTAGTGAAGTCGTCACACAAGGCATCCGACATTGCTGAGATACACATGTGCGAAGTTGCTAAGTTGCATGGTGTTTGTAACGCAGTTGTGTCTGATAGAGATTCCAAGTTCAACTCAAACTTTTGGAAAGGGTTATTTAAGGGATTTGGAACAAGTCTGAATTTCAACACAACATATCATCCCGAGTTAGATGGTCAAACCGAGAGGGTAAATCAGGTGATTGAAGACATGTTGAGGATGTATGTGATGGATAAACCATCAAAGTGGGAAGACTACCTTCATTTGGTAGAGTTTTCTTACAACAATGGGTATCAAGCATCTTTAAATATGATCCCATTTGAATCACTTTATGGTAGGAAGTGCAACACGCCAGTGATTTGGGACAAACCGGTAGACCGCATAGTAGTTGGGCCAGATTTGCTCCAAGAAATGGAGGAGCAGATGGTAAAGATCATGTAGAATTTAAAGGATTCCCAAGACATGCATAAAAGATGTGCAGATAAAGGTAGAATCCATAGAGAATTTTGAGTGGGTGATCACATGTTTCTGAAAGTGAAGGCCAGGCACAGATCCCTGAAGTTGGGAAAGTGTTCTAAGTTAGCAGAGCGCTACTGTGGGCCATTCGAAATCCTTGAGAGGATTGGTCCTGTCACTTAAATGATTGCATTGCCGGCGTCATTGCGTATTTATAATATTTTCCATGTGTCATTGCTTAAGAAGTATGTACATGATGCTAATCATGTCCTTTATTGGAATGTGATTCAGGTGGAGCCAGAAGGCAAATTTCAAGTGCGATTAGTTTGCATATTGGATCATAAAGTCAATTAGCTCTAGAATCGAGTCATGGAACTGGTAAAGGTCTAAAGGACTTGGTACGGTCTTGAGGATGCAACCTGGGAGCACGAGGATGCTATGCGAACATAGTATCCTCATCTATTTGAAATGTTGTATGTAAATGTGTATATGATGCACCAAGGATAGTGCACAAATAAGGGGGGGAGGATGTAATGTCCTTGATCCAGAACCCATTGTAATTGTACATATAGGATGGTGAGTCGTTGGAACTAAGTGTAAATGTAATGTACATTTAGGATGGTGAGTTGTTGGCACCTGGTTTTGGTGTTGCACGCATCTGAGTACTGCGCATAGAAGTGTTATCAAAGACATGGTG
Organism: Picea mariana; assembly: GCA_032191745.1. Classification (NCBI taxonomy): domain Eukaryota; kingdom Viridiplantae; phylum Streptophyta; class Pinopsida; order Pinales; family Pinaceae; genus Picea; species Picea mariana. The sequence continues at coordinate 14,641 of JASDQU010098305.1, read as the reverse complement.
CACACAATTTATGTGTTTCACACACCTTGGTATGTGCACACATTGCACTATGTTGTGCACACTTGGGTAAGTGCACAATAATAAATTGGAAGTGCACAAAGTTGAGTTATATGTATGACCGTTTATGTTTTGAGGTCGGGGAACTTGTGTGACTATGAGGTTGGTGAGCCTGGATGCAGATATGCTAGCACACATATCCATGTAAATATAATTATGAATATTAATGATCCAAAATGGATCCAGGAAGGCCTAAAAAAAAAGTTCTTAGAATCAGACGAAACTTGTTCCATTGTGTCGGGCTTGTCGCGCTGATTTCGACCATTTATTGTTTTCCAAAAATGGACACAGTATGCGAAAGTTATCACGTTTTGATTGATTTCCCAAACATGCAAAAACAATCAACTGGTCAAAGTCAACAGTCAACTGGTCGTACTGCTGATGTCAACATGATGTGGCAGTGACATCAGCAGGGACACGTGGCATCACGAGGAGGTGACACGTGTCACTCATTTTTGGCATTTTCAGGCGTGATGTGGACCAGTAAAAAAGTGACACGTGGCACCATACGGAGGTGACTGTAGGGACGTGAAACGTGGCTGTATGGGCATGGACCAATGATAGTCCGACGTACATATGAAAGGTGGTAGTGACGTGGCACTGACCAAGCAGCTGACTATACAGTACGACATGGTGACGTGGCACCAGGTGGCAGGCTCCAGGCTTGACATCTGTCATACAACGTTGACTGGACAGATGCGTTGGCAGGTTGACATGGTGGTCCATTAGGCAGTTGACTGTGTTGGTGAATGGACTATACGGTCGAATCACATGGTGACACGTGGCCCAATCATAAGGCACCACGTGGCACCCCAGATTTGGCCAATGTGGGCCAGTTGAAAAATTTGTTTTTCCTCTGCAAGATTTGACCATGTGACCTCCTCCATAGCCCAAGTCTTCGGAACAAGTGCCAATTGCCCAAGCTACACATGGTTCTTATTATACATGTGGTAGATTTTGATTTTATATTGAGTTTGGCGGGAGATGGGGAATAAGCCCCGGTCGACGGGGGGCTAGCCCGACCGACTAAGAGCTAGACCAGGAGTGGAACGTGGGGTTGTTTAGAGTGGCGCCTTGACACATGACCACACACATACGACCAAGGGTCAAGAAACAAGGGGCTTTGACAACCCATACGAATAAGAGCCCATCGCAAAGGAGCTAGCGCATATATTTTCCATTTTTTGGTTTTTAACTATATTGTATGTTTTTTTTTGGATTATTATGCTAATTTTGGAGGATTTTGCCCATTTTTGGGGGATCTGGAGCCTGATTTGAGGCCAGATATTGGGAGGAAGTTGGGATAGGATCCCCAACCAAAATCCTATATAAACCAAGAACTTTTGGGAGTTCAGAAAAAGAGAAATGCTGAAGAATTCATGAAGCCTAAGACATTTTTATGCAGGGAAGCCATTGAGGAAGCGAACTTTGGAGGCCATTTCCGGGAGCTACGCTCAACCTTTTTCAGTGATGTCAGTTGTGTTGGATTCTTGAGGTCGATCATAACACAACAAGACCAATTTTTAATCCATTTGATACATTTCTGATATACTTTTGAAGCATTGAATATAAATAAGAAATCCTACCCCACTGAGACAAAGGCCCGAATACGTAGGCAAACTTGTGCTCAACTCCATTATCAAGCTTGTTGTTATGGTTTGCTATTCCTTTTGTTTACTTTATGATCTGCATTATTTATGATGGTTGTAATATTCTTTCATTAAGAGCTTCTTCTTTTCTTAATTCCTAAGCAGTAATTTAACACATGCCTAAAACTCAACCAAGTCTTTTAAAGATCATTTTCAGATCAATTTCAGATCAATTAATATAAAATTACATCGTTGTGCACAGACTGCCTCAGAAGAAAAGAGATGGAGGGATGAATCCAATGGAAAATGGAAAAAGGGGGGTGAGTTGTAAGTCTTGTGAAATATTTTATAATATTTTTGAAAAAAGTGTTAAGTCAAATAATTATTTTATCCTAAGTTCTCGAGGATAGGGAATGGGTCACCAAGTGGATTAAGGCTACTTTTGAAGGTGATAAGTGTCAAGTGGAAGATATAAAATATAAATTTTTTTCCTTAGTGTATTTTCGGGAGGATTGCATGAAGGATTGAGGAATATTTCATGTAACAGGCTCTCGTGAGAAGAAGGGGGTCGGAATGTATGGAAAATCTGATTATTACCTTATTTGCAATGAGAAGCTTGTAAGGAGTTATGGGGCTGCATCCAGAGTTTCATTGTCAAAGAGTCAGGTCGACAAAACGTGAACAATCTCTTTGGGTGAGAAACTGGTTGTTGTGGAGTGGTTGTCAGACCCATGGGAATACTCTCCAAATGAGAGTTTTGTTGAGAGTTGTTCCTTGGTGCACTGAGCATTAGTTGTAGGGCTCAGAGACTTCCCGTTCGGCTTGTTGCTGGTAACCATGGGAAGGGAAGTGGGGAAGCTGAAGGACTATTGAGTAGAGAAGGGGCACACTTCCTTGGGTGTGACAGGTGCATGGGGAATGAGGGACTATGGGCTAGTTGCAACAATGGGCATTTAGGACTGAGAAATTTTGTTGAGTTTCACAACATAGATTGTCTCTATGACCCTTTTTCCCTAGTGGAGTTGAGCCCCAGCTCGGAGGTGACCTTTTGCTGAAATTTTATGATCAACAACGACTATGGATGGGAGGAACGTCTGATTCAAGGCCGTAGTTGGTGACTTTTATTAAATATAAGTGTTCATATGTGCTTGTCTTGTTTACTGTGTGTACATTTGTCTATGCTTGATATGGGATAATTCTTGTATGTAGCTACATATAAGTATTTGATATCATACTGCTTAATGTAGCTTGTATATGTAAATATGGTGCTTATAGCTTGTAATTGTAGTTGTGCATGGATATGGCATGTGGTTATTTTTTCCTATTAAGTTAACCTTGTGATTTTGGTTATGAGTCGACAAGAAGAGTATTGAGTGTTCGAGTGCGCGGGAAGGTAGCCTGTGTACACCAAGAGACTGGAATTTGTGTGTGAAGACAGAGAATTAGATTTTGCACAGTGAAATCTGAGTTGATGCATGACACCTAGATGGTTGTGCGTGCAGTTGTGTTGTGTGATATGAATGTTAGTGTGCAAAATTGGTGCACACCGTTTTGATTTATTTCCGCTGCTTAAGTTTGTATTAAAAAGAGAATGTTGCTTCCATTGTTATAAGTTGCGTGGAACGACTCAAGTTTGGGTTTACTGCATTGCTTCAGGAGATACTGCACAGATTACGTTTAAAGTAGATTTTGTGCAGTATACTTGTTGAGTAACATTGGTCAGTGGTATGCTGGGAATGTTACAATTCGATTGACTTAGTGCTCCTGAAGTTGAGGTTGTGTGATGTGGCCCAACCTGGGTGGCTGGGGATGTTAAAAATTGGTATTAGAGCATGTGTAAGGTGGTAATGGGATTCAATGGGTGATTGGGTATGTTACAAATTTGTATCAGAGCATGTGTAAGGTTTTAACGAGACTCATTACGAGATCGGGTATGTTACAAACCATCACCACTATAGGGATCGTGAAGGGGATTTAAATACCACAATATACCTTCTTGGATTTTTACTCTAGAAATATGCCTTCATGTACTTCATGTTCACTTGAATTCTCTTGGCATTCATTTTGCTCTACAAATACAGTTCCTCCTCAAAATATTGAGGCTATGATTAAAAGAAGACCCAAAATTTCCGAATGGAGAGTCATCTTCAAATTGGGAGGGGAAAAAGAGCTAGTGAAGCCACTCGAAAATATTCTTATGCAATAATTCCTACAATCCGCCCTTCAAATACTCCATTCGATCTGATGAAAAAATAAATTATAGAGTCCATAACATCCCTAATTTTATGAGGATTAGCCGGTGCATGAATCCCACCTTTGTCTATGCTTGGAGTGATGGAGATGCTTTGGCTACTGAACTTCACTATCATTATTCCTTTGTTGTACACATATGAACATACGCAAACATTGGTGCGAGCATGTAGCAGATGTCTATTACCTTCAAATTTAGTTGATTAATATTACCTAGAGTGTGGTAGAAGATAACATCCATTTTTTCTACAAGTCTCATATCCTATACAAATTCATGATCTTTTTTTTTTTTTGACTTTGGACCTCAGTCGACTTTATAATTGTGTTGATATTGGCATGGTTTTTTTTGTGGGATGGGAGCAATGACATAATGAAATGCATAAGAGTTGAAATATTCTCTACAAATCCTAGAAAAATCTCCTCAAAATTATCCTTAGCCATGCTTGGCACTTGTTCATTGACTTGCAGGCTCTGGATTTCAACAGTTACACAATTCTTCAATTTGTGTCTCAAACTTAGATGCATTCAAAAAATACCATGGAAGGTTGAAAGATCCCCTGAGATCCAAGTTGATAATTTCTTGTACATAACACTTTCAATCTAATAATGAAATCAATAAAAGTAAAAAAGGAAAAAGAAACAAGCAATGGTTTACTTACTAGGACTCTTGCAACAAGTGACTGTGAGGGGCCTCTTCTCGACAAAGTATTGAGAGAAAGTTTCACATATGCATGCTGAGCTTGGTGTAAAATTTCGGGCTCTCAAAGACTTATCCATTGAATATGATCACTGCCTTGAAATGAGGGGTATGATCAAAACCTTCTTGTTTTCCCAAAATACAATGGCAATTTGAAACATCTCTTCTGAGAAATCTCCCGTGGTTGGTCCTTGTACACGATTTCACTAATAGAACTAAATATTATATCCAATTACCCAAAATTAAATCACTGGAAATAAGCAAATACCATAAACCTTCATCTCAAAAGGGACTAAAAATGAAACTTTGCATGTCTATTATTATTCTAAAACAAACACTTGTCATGTTCATCTTGGCCAAGAGAATCTCAAGCTCCAGTAGATTGAAGGAGTATCTTGGAGGCAGATCTCTAGGTTTGAGGGTTAGCCTTTCAATGATTAGAATGGCTTATGCATCTGAGAAACAACTATCTCCCACATCCTTTGAAGCTCCATTATTGCAGTTTTTATCATAACACAAAACTTTCAATGACTAGAATACAATTTTTTAGGCTTGGAATTGACCTAAATAACATCCCCATCAATGGAAGAGGGGTCACCACCACTAATAACAAGGTTATTGGCTATTGCCATGAGAGGCAAGAAAAAATTACTAGAACCACATCAAATCCATCTTGCTATTCTTCTAGTTAATGCCAACAATTTTTTTTCACCTGAAAACTCAAATGAGACTGGAGCTACCACTATCTCAATCACATTGAGAAGATCTTTAGAACATATGTAAAACCTCTCATGACTTATACATATAATTTCACTAAGTCACAGACATGATAGGCCATGCATGATCTCCTCTAGTATGTGTTTGATAGGCCATGCATGGTATCCTACAATATGTGTGTTTTGGGATGAAAACTTGAGAACCATGTAGCCTTCTTGGGAATATCCTATGGGACACATTATCTTTCATAATTTTGTAGCAATTAATCATTGGTTCTAGCTAAAATAGAGATAGGTGATATTAATAATTTGGCTCATGTTACAAACATATAGGGTTGTGTGACTTCCATTTTGAAGATGTAGAGATAGGTGATAGCAATAAGTTGGCTCATGTTACAAGTAGATAGGCTTGTGTGACTTCCATTTTGAATGTTATCATAGTGAGGTAAGTTCAATAGGTAGGGTGAGATCATTCGTTTTCATTAGTGGGTGATGAAGAAAGAGATCCAAACTAGAACCTCAACATCTTTGATTGGTATGAAGAACTCCGACAAACCAAGGTTCTCTCTATTTCGTACCTATTTTTCTCTACCTACACATGACAAGCATCACATGAGGATAGATAGCGATATTTTATGAACCGAACACCTACTAATCTATTTATAAAAACTTAAAATTACTTAAAAAACATAAATTATAATAATCTTTTAAATAATAAAAAAACAAATTATTTTAAAAATCAATGTACCTTTACACCTCCTAAGATAATTGCTAGCCAAAATCACCAACTTCTCAAGCAGGGATGACATAATGATGCCAAAATATTGTAGAAGCTAAATTTAAGGACTATCTCTCTGTTTTGAGTAGCTCAAAGAAGAGAATCAATATTGCTAAGAGAAGAACTAATTCTCATAAGCTTCATAGTGAAAGTGGGTGTTGGACAATCCCCAAAACACCATGGCAAGAAAAAATCTGTCACCTTTGTGACACCAAGAGAGTTGAAGATGAAATCACTTTCTCCTAGAATGGTCCAAGTACACTCAAATTAGATCTCAATTTCAAAACATTTGTCACAATACCAACCTTCCTAAACTTCTAAGTCATCAAAATTTTAGTGATCTTGAAACGCTTTTCTTAATTCTTTCAAGTATTGAAATAACATTTTAAAGAAATCCAAGTAATCTCTTACTTTTCTTAATGTCCAATAGACCAATTTTAATCTCAATAGACGTTACACAATTTCCCACCTTGCCGATCAACTTTTTTTAAAGCCTTTTCCCCCTTACGTTTTATGCAATCAAAATTATAGTTACGGTGACACATATAAACTTTTATCATTACACAATTTTGTTCTTGTATTAAAAAAAGGTTTTAGATTTTTTTTCCATCTAGATTCATCATCAAAATACTTATTATTCATGACCTTTAGTTTTTTTTTTTTTGTAAATAAGAAAGTTATATTATGTATGGTGCCTGCTATGGCTGGAAAAAGGTTCCAAAAATACAAAAGTAACAAGCTGTAGTTGCTGGACTGCCCCAACAGAGGGGAAACCAGTCCAGTCAGCTTCCAAGTCATCTGTCTTAGACATTTGCTGAAATTCAAAACAAGTAAAGTCCGAAATATAAGCCACCTAGCCTAAGACAATAACAGAGAGCTAGACACCTGGCGAAAAGCCCAGCCACGCAGCGCCGAGATCCTCTGCCTAGGTTTCTGTCGTAGGCTTGTTCCGCTGTTCGTCCCCACATTGCTCCCTGCGCTCCTCTTGTTCAGTGTGCTCTGGTGGACCGCTGTGCTCCGGTTCCTTCTGCCGTGCTGCCGCTTGCCGCAGCATGTCATCTAAACCTGTGTCAATTTCTCCCCCCCGGTGTGATGCCAGTAGGGTCCAAGGGGAGGTCCATTTGCATGGTCGAGAGGATCTGTAGAAAGGTGGCCACATTGTCTTCGGTGGCTTGCAATCGAAACTTGAGGTCCGCCACCTCTCTTCTGAGCACAAAGACTAGGTCGTATAGGATGCCCAGTCTGTCTCTAAAATGTTCGCTGTCGGGGTGGGTCGCCTGGTGGAGATGCAGTCGTTTGGCTGCTCCGAAAGCTCGTGGTTCACTTCGCCAGGTACTCGAGGAAGCCGGGAAGGACATGGACGCAAAGAATTGCATCCGGGGGGTCTGGAGGACAGCGAGGAGTCGTGGGGGTACCGCACGGAATGGAGGCCATGGCGCGCGGGAGCTGAGACTGCTGAGGAGGCGTGGTGGTCGAAGGTTTGCGATGTTTAGTCTGCGCTGGAAGCGGGGAGGCGCCAGGGGACAGAATTGGGGGATGGGTAGAAGAGCCTGTGATCGGGGAGGTCGAAGGCGAGAGAGCTGGTTTGCGAGGCCTCCAAGGGGAACCCCACTTGGGCTTCCCTCTAATACGTTCTCTCATGGGTGCAGGTGGACGGTGTTTTGCGCGAGGAGCAAGGAGCCAGAACTGCTGGTAGCCAGTGGACCAAATTGCAGAGCAAGCCGGGTTGTGCCTGCGGCGTGAAGGGAGGAGCCCTTCCAAACGCAAGCAGGGAGGAATAACAAAA
>JASDQU010098303.1:0-22869 GCA_032191745.1 Picea mariana | reverse complement strand
TGTGAGTGTGAGAGGAGGCGAGAGAAAGGAAGAGAGGGGAGATACACAAGGAGTGTTTGAGTGTGTGAGAGGGAGGGAGAGGGAGACAAAGAGAGCGAGTAGAGGGAGAGTGATAAGAAAGGGGGAGATACTATGGGAAGGGGTAGATGTATATGAGAGAGAGTAGAGAGATAGTGGGAGGTAGGGGGGGAGAGAGAGGCAGGGAGGAGGGGGTAAAGAGAGAGTGATATTGATTGTGAGAGGAAGGGGGGATATAGAGGGAAGGGGGGGAAGAGATATATATAAATAAATAAATGTGGGGAGAGTATAGGAGAGAGAGGAAAGGGGATATAGTGATATTGAGACTAACACCAATGAGAGAGAGAAAGAGGTGGTAGATGTAAGAGAGAAAGATAGGAGAGATAGTGGGAGGGAGGGAGAGAGATAGAGGGAGGAGGGGGGTAGAGAGAGAATGTGTGAGTGTGAGATGGGGGAAGAGAAATAAAGAGAGGGGATCTGGTCAAGGAGTGTTTGAGTGTGTGAGAGGGAGGGCGAGGGAGACAAAGAGAGTGGGTAGAGAAAGATAGAGAGGAATGGGGGGAGGGATAGTGGGGAGGGATAGATGTATGAGAGAGGTAGTAGAGATATAGTGGGAGGGAGGGAGGGAGGATGGGGTGGAGAGTGAGACTAATTGTGAGAGGAAGGAGGAGCTATAGGGAAGGGGGGATAGAGAGATAAAAAGAGAGAAATGGGGGGAGAGTAGAGGAGAGAGAGGGAGGGGGATATAATGAGAGTGAGACTAACAAAAATGAGAGAGACAAAGAGGTGGTAGATGCAGGAGTGAAAGAGAGAAGAGATAGTGGGAGGGAGGAGGAGAGATAGAGGGAGTAGGGCGTAGAGAGAGAATATGTGAGTGTGAGAGGGGGGAAGAAAAAGAAAGAGAGGGGGGATGGAGAGAGAGAGGTGGGAGAGAGAGTGAGAGTGAGACTAACAACAAGGAGAGAGAGAAAGAGGTGGTATATGTAGGAGTGAAAGAGAGTATAGATAGTGAGAGAGAGTATAGATAGTGAGAGAGACATAGAGAGAGAGGAGGAGACTTGGAGGGGGGGGAGAGAGAAGCGGGGGGAGGGAAAGAGAGGGAGGGAGGAGGGAGAGAAATAAATGGATGGAGAGAGAGACTGAGAGGGAGAGATTCAAAGAGGGGGGATGGAGAGAGAGAGGGGAGAGTATAGGAGAGAAAGGAAATGGGATATAGTGATATTGAGACTAACACCAATGAGAGAGAGAAAGAGGTGGTAGATGTAGGAGAGAAAGATAGGAGAGATAGTGGGAGGGAGGGAGAGAGATAGAGGGAGGAGGGGGGTAGAGAGAGAATGTGTGAGTGTGAGATGGGGGAAGAGAAATAAAGAGAGGGGATCTGGTCAAGGAGTGTTTGAGTGTGTGAGAGGGAGGGCGAGGGAGACAAAGAGAGTGGGTAGAGAAAGATAGAGAGGAATGGGGGGGAGGGATAGTGGGGAGGGATAGATGTATGAGAGAGGTAGTAGAGATATAGTGGGAGGGAGGGAGGGAGGATGGGGTGGAGAGTGAGACTAATTGTGAGAGGAAGGAGGAGCTATAGGGAAGGGGGGATAGAGAGATAAAAAGAGAGAAATGGGGGGAGAGTAGAGGAGAGAGAGGGAGGGGGATATAATGAGAGTGAGACTAACAAAAATGAGAGAGACAAAGAGGTGGTAGATGCAGGAGTGAAAGAGAGAAGAGATAGTGGGAGGGAGGAGGAGAGATAGAGGGAGTAGGGCGTAGAGAGAGAATATGTGAGTGTGAGAGGGGGGAAGAAAAAGAAAGAGAGGGGGGATGGACAAGGAGTGTTTGAGTGTGTGAGAGGAAGGGAGAGGGAGATAAAGAGAGTGGGTATAGAGAGAGAGAGGAATGGGCAGAGAGATAGTGGGGAGAATAGAGGAGAGAGAGGGAGGGGGATATAGTGAGAGTGAGACTGACAACAATGAGAGAGAGAAATAGTTGGTAGATGTAGGAGAGAAAGAGAGGAGAGATAGTGAGAGGGAGGGGGAGAGATAGATGGAGGAGGTGGGTAGAGAGAGAATGTGTGAGTGTGAGAAGGGGGAAGAGAAGGAAAGAGAGGGGGTCTGGACAAGGAGTGTTTGAGTGTGTGAGAGGGAGGGAGAGGGAGACAAAGAGAGTGGTATAGAGAGAGTGAGAGGAAGGGGGTCAAGATATTGGGCATGGGTAGATGCATAAGAGAGTGGGAGGGAGGGGGTTGAGAGTGGAAGGGAGGGGGGGGTGGAGAGGGAGTGAGACCTATTTTGAGAGGAAGGGGGGACATAGAGGTAAGGGGGATTAGAGAGATATAAAGAGATAAATGGGGGATAAAAAGTTTGTGTATAAGAGTGTGGGAGGAAGAGAGAAGTAGACAAAGAGGGGAGGTAGAGAGAGGTAGAGAAAGAGGGGAAGTAGAGAGAGGCAGACAAAGGATGGAGGTAGAGAGTGAGTGTGTTAAAGTGTGGAAGTGAGAGACAGGAAGACATAGAGGGGTGATAGAAAGTGTGTGTGTGTGTGTGAGTGTGGGAGGGAGAGAGAGGAAGACATAGGGCGGGGGATAGAGAGTGTGTGTGCGAGAGTGTGAGAGGGAGAGAGAGGAAGACAGAGAGGCGATGTAGAGAGTGAGTGTGTTAGAGTGTGGGAGGGAGAGAGGAAGACATATAGAGGGGGTAGAAAGTGTGTGTGGGAGGGAGGGAGAGCAAGGCATGGAAGGAAAATAGAGAGAGTGTGATAGGGAGAGAAAGGAGACCTCTATTTTTGTCTTCACATATATCAAAATTCTAGAATACATACCTCTCTTATTTTTGGTATAACATTTTCTCAGCTTTACCATTTCTCAAATGAGTTATATGCGACACTAGAGGAGACCGAAACCTACGATCTAAAAAAATAATTTTTTTTGATCATGTTTAGACCCTCTTAGCATGCACAAAAAACAGACGTTGTAATTTGAGACATATGTTGACTTTGATAATTTAAAAAAAATATAAAATTAATACTATTTAAATTTCCAAAAAATAAAGGGCACAAGAAAAAGGGGTTCTCTACAAGTATACAATCTTTTTTGTTGGAAAAATAAGATATAACTGTTAGGAAAAAACAAATTTGACTTAGTTATTTACAATGTCTATGAATACAAGTATATTCGGAAAGCTAATTCAATTTTGTACATTTCATCTTCTTACACCATATTCAAATTCATTGTAAAAGTACCTTGATTCTAGTACTTGCGTGTACCACACATCCGCCAAGCATGGAACACAAGTAAAGCGAGGTGAGAAACGAACTTGAGACCTCCTTTACAAATTTCCTTCCATTTACATGGCACATGCCAATCTGTCTACACCCGTGGGTAGTTTATTTTATTATTATTATAATTAATGTATTATAATTTAAAATTATGTTTTTTGAAATTTAATTTATTAAAGTTAAAGATTTCACACACCTACCTAGAGATGTTGTTTGTAAAGAAAATGTTTTGTACACTTTCCCATAAACCTATCCATTTTGTTGATACATATCATGATGGTAGAATTCTCAATGTAGGTAAAACAATTGAGAAAGGGATTCCTAGAAGATGTAGAACGCTAATTGACAAAACAAGCCCATTGATTCTACATATTTAAATTGTAAAAAAAGAAGTTGATAAAACTTTAGCTTATTTTTTTAAGTTCAAATTTCAATAGAAATATAAAACATCTTATAGTAAGCTAATTATTGAGTGAATGTTTTCTGCATCTTGATATTTGAATACATATTATAACCAAAATATACTTTAAAATAAACCAATAATTAGTTCACTACATGATACTTTAATATACTTTAAAGTAAACTAAATAAACTAATAATTAGTTTAATATATTTTAATATTTTCAATATAGGTAAAACAATTAAGAAAGGGGGTCTTAGAAGATGTAGAACACTAATTGACAAAACAGGCCCATTGATTCTACATATTTAAATTATAAAAAAAGAAATTGATAGAAGTTTAGCTTATTTTTTTAAGTTCAAATTTCAATAGAAATATAAAACATTTTATAGTAATCTAATTATTGAGTGAATATTTGATGCATCTTGATATTTGAATACATATTATAACCAAAATATACTTTAAAATAAACCAATAATTAATTCACTACTACATGATACTTTAATATACTTTAAAGTAAACCAAATAAACTAATAATTAACTCACTAGTTTATTTTATTATTATAATAATTAATGTATTATAATTTAAAATTATGTTTTTTGAAATTTAATTTATTAAAGTTAAAGATTTTACACACCTACCTAGAGATGTTGTTTGTAAAGAAAATGTTTTGTACACTTTCCCATAAACCTATCCATATTGTTGATACATATCATGATAGTAGAATTGTCAATATAGGTAAAACAATTGAGAAAGGGGTTCCTAGAAAATGTAGAACAAAACAAACCCATTGATTCTACATATTTAAATTATAAAAAAAGAAGTTGATGAAACTTTAGCTTATTTTTTTAAGTTCAAATTTCAATAAAAATATTAAACATCTTACTGCATCTTGATATTTGAAAATATATTATAACCAAAATATACTTTAAAATAAACCAATAATTAGTTTACTACATGATACTTTAATATACTTTAAAATAAACCAAATAAACTAATAATTAGCTCACTACATGATACATCTTGGAATAATTATCTCAATGTATGATGTAATACATCTTGGAATAATTATCTCACTGTATGATGTAATACATCTTGGATTGAATGATGGTATGCTATGTTAGCTCGACAATAATCTAAGAAGTTCACATGAACCTGCATTTTGTAATGAATATACACTTTCAGTTTTCCTGCATCTTCTACGAACCCTCCTTTGGTTGTCTTGGACTTCACAACGAAATTAACAGTTGTCCTGCATCTTCTACGAACCCTCCTTTGGTTGTCCTTTGGTTGTCTTGGACTTCAAAACGAAATTAACACCTTTGGCTTTGTTTGTACGTGAGGCTACCTTCAACAAAATCAACGATTGACAACAACTGTTGCATTTCGAAATGAAGGATTGAGTTGACGTTGAGGGCATGGTAAAATTAATAAATGACCTTGTTCGAAACCTCTCTATCACCCAAATTTAAATTTATAATTGGATTAACTTTTACGTACCCTCCAATTAACCAAATTATATAAATCTGGATCAACTTCGAGGTACCCTCCAATGACCGAAATTTATAATTGGATTAACTTCTAGGTACTTTCCCTATAGACTTGTCTATATTATTGGCTAAAATCTCTCTATATTAAGAATTGAGAAATCTCTTGAAGCAGCGTAGATTTTATTTTGCAGATCTGAAAGGTGCTTTAAAACCCAAGTAGATTTGCAGATTTATCAGGTCAAATCCATTTGCAGGCACGACAATGTTGTAAGGTTGTCTATTAGAGGATGGATCAGGCTAGGTGTGAGGCTCAGGTTAAGGGTGATATAAATCGTTCGATTATTCGATATAAGTTGATATCGTGTGTTTGCGCTATTATATCGTGTGTTTGCGCTGATCATGGATTCCGGGAAAAGCTCGCTGGTGTGGTCGTCACCGTTTTCTTTGTGTTATTAGTAGTTAAATCGATATACGTTCCATTTCCACTTTATCTTTGGGAAACAGGAGTTAAATGAGCTGAAGTTGATGGAAGGAGACCTGTCGAAAGGAGAGCATTAAGGCATCTCTCATCAGTCATCACGAGGAACAAAACAGGAGCTTCATGATTTGGTGGAGGTCGGACGAAGAACAAGTGCATGAACCAACAAACCTGTGTGTCTTTTGTGAGTGCCAAATGCAAGCGATACAGAAAAAAGACCCTTTGAATAGAAACCAATGATGAAAACTACTGACAAAGGCGAGGAAACCACCAATAAGGCTAATGGCTAGGAAACCACCAATAAGGCTAATGGCATCCAAGACACTGCACGAATCCCAAAGTGTGAATAGATGTCTTGCCATCGAACACAAGAGAAACCACCCAATCAACGACCAATGATGAAATGTCGATTGTTGGGTTCAAGGTGACCTACCAATGATGAAAGTAGGGCCAGGGTGTATGATAAGACCAAAGTATCATGTGATTCTGAGACAAACTGAGGGTATGGACGACATGCAAAGTCAAGATTTCTGAGGAGTGGCCGACATAGGTTGATAGACTTCTTTTGAACAAGAGCATGAGACATATGGTGGACTTTGGCAGCATAGACTCAATGATGTGACAATTAGATGCAGGAGGCATCCATAATGTTCTCTATAGGGACTCGAAGAGTAACCAGTCAATAGAGAAAACTCTGTAGCGAGATCAACTTCCTAAGGCCATGCTAAACCAAAAATTATGATGACATGAGGACTCAATAACTTTGTGCTCTATTCAAAGGCGACATGACTGCTACCAATCACAATATAGTACTCCCTTCCATCCCGCCGTTTTTTTTTTTCATAACAAATGAATGCTATGATATAGTGGAGGGAACGAGTGTCGTAAGTAAGAAAAACTAGTTCCAGCAGTGGAACGTACCTATGCTCAATGCAAGGAAATGCATGTAAGAGATAGACACTCAGGGTGATGTTCCCTCCAGGGTATAGGGTGTCAAATTGCGAAGGATAAAAATAAGGCTCTGCTTGGTTGAGGATGCAAACTACTTAGGCAACGGTTTATAACGCAAAGCGAGAACCGGCTAAAGGCTCAATACATCAAGCGAGGGCATGAGATGCAATCACAACTTAACACCAAAAAATGTCATTTTTTATATCTTTTAGTCTACTTGGTGTGAAAAAGGCGTAAACTTGTGCCAAATAGACGTCTTTTCAAATCCAATTTACGAGTGTGAAAAAGACAAGTTCACTTGGCAATTTTTCTATTTTTATTAGCGAGTCGGAAAAGAGCTTAACTAGGACTCATGATCTTTCAAATCCAATTTTAATGAGTGTGAAAGGGACAAATCACTCGGCGATCTTATTAGTTTTTAGTCGAGTCAGAAAAGAGCTTAAATAAGACTCGTTATTTGGGAGTCTGCGGGTAATAAGGCCGCATGTGTATGAATGAGTAATGAGGCTCATTATAAAGTCATGTATCGATTTATTCTGGACTCCCGGTCCTAAGGAAGAAACTCGGCATGGGCACCAAATGATAAAGAGGATCTAGCTAGGGAACCCATGTTTGGTAAGCCTCTACCATTTATTAACGATGCTATTAATAATAGATGAAGGGTTATGTGTCGCAATAAATGGGTTCGTATCTAAGGCGTAAAAAGCGATAGTCGAAGGATAATGAGAAAATGCACGATGGAGTAGATACCTATCCTATATGCTAGGTTATGAATATACCTGCCTAAGGAGACGAACGACCAACCATGGCATTGAAATCCGTAAGAAAATTGAGTCGAAACTGCAAAAACCAGCTTAAAACTATTCTTGAATTAGTCCGTTAGGCAAAACAACAACATAAAACTATATCAAGTGGGTAAAAATCATTTATAAATAGTAATAAAATCAAAATTTACTATGTTATTTTCACTTTTACCTAAATAGTACAATTTGGACTAAAATACCTCCAGAATTCAAATGACAATCCCGGGAGCAATAGGCAACGTAATCACAAACCGTCTGGACCAGGTAACTCTTCATCCCATCCTATTCAAATTCAATGGTTTACAATTTTGAATTAGGTTCTATTTTATTGGTTTTTAAGGGCGCAAATTGAGTTTTTTGGTATACGTGGGTTTCTACTAATATGTCACATATATGACCAGATATACACCCCTGTGTGAACTATAGGGGGCGTATACCAGGCCCTACCCACAACTGTTCTTAGATAAACCGTGTATACGTGCACAAAATGGCAAAAAATAAGTTTTTAACTCAACAATTGATTTTGTTTTTGCAGGATGGTGTTGGAGTGGAGGGAGAGAGAGCATGAGGAGGTAGATGCAGTAGTGGATAGGGATCCAGTGGCTCAAGAGGCTTTAAAAAGATGTGGTCTATACAAGTTTTGGGCTCTCAAAGGAATGAGGGACCAAGTGAGGTTATTGGAAATGAAGGTGGGCTATTGGGATCCAGATAGAGAGATATTTATGCTTGATGGACAAGCATTAAGGATTGAAGTAGAGGACATATACTTCTTGACAGGACTTTCACATCGAGGAGAGGTCGTGGACCTCAAATCATGCGGGGCAGGGAGTGGGATGAAGGTCGAAGAATACATCGAGGCCCATTGTGTTGTAGGGACTCCCATGTTGGGAAGTCAAATCCCTATCCGAGCTATAGGTAACCTTAGCCTGAAGATTATTTTGCTCATGCTTACCAGGATCATAGGATTGGACTCGTTGCATTAGGCATCGAGATCACTTATGTTTTACGCACTGGAGTGTGTGATACCCACCGTCTATGATTGGTGTACTTCACTGCTGACCAATATGAAAGGTCAGTTGACAGAGTGCAAGCAAGGGGCTAAGAGAAACTTTGGGTTTGCCTCTATCATTTGTAGATTATTTTTTGAGCGGGTCCCAAGTCTGGGACATAGAGTGGATATCATTCCTAGAGGACCACGTGATCTGGATATGGCGCGATGGATCGAGGTCTTGAGACGGAAGGGGGGAGGTAGGGTGGTGACACCCTACAATGATGACCTTTTCTTCTAGTGGCGGAGACAGATCATAACTCTGGATGATTATCCCTGTGAGGGAATTGATTTCAGAGGAGATCCTGATATGCCACTTCCACCAGGAGTCACCTATGGCACCATAGGTAAAATGTTTTTTACATATTTCATTTTTTGTATTTTTGAATTTAAGGAAACAAAAATATTTTTGGATGGTGTTTTAAATATTAACTCGATACATGTGTTATTGCAGACATGGGTCCGCAACGACCAGAGGGATTCCTAAGACATAGGCGGAGGCACCAGGGAGATGAGGCAGTGGGAGGAGAGGTGAAGAGAGTCCTTCAGAATGTGGAGGGCAACCTGTCGCATTTGACACAGAGGATTCCTATGGTTCAGGTGGAGGACTTACCTGAAACCATGCAGAGGCAGGTTGTCGGTGTACATAGAGCATGGGTACAACTCTTCCAACGTCTCACCAACACCATGGTTTTCTATCACGAGACACATCCGACACCATAGGCGTAGATGTCATGGGACATGTATATCGGCTGTATATGTATTTTGAGGGTTTTAGCCCCAATTTTGTAATATAAACACCATATTTTTTGGAAATATATAAAGAGGGATCTTCGGCTTTACTCATATATTACAATGTGTACATTGATTTAATGGTCTTCTTTGCTTTATTAATGTGACAAATGCCAATCTAAAACATAATTAGCGTAGGCATCAGATACATGATTAGAACTTCTAGGAATGTGAAAGTATGTAATAAAATCAAATTGTCATTCTAAAAGACATACCCGTAGGAAACGATGGAGTAATGTAGGATCACACACACGATAACGGCCATTCAACTGACATGCTACTAACCGAGAATCCAGGCAAACCTCTAGAGAGAAAATACCATGTGAGATAGCATCACACAATAGTTCTATGACGATGCTATATTCAACCACATTATTCATGGATGGCCCTAGGCATACACCATCTGAAGACACCAGTAGACCCTTGGGTGAGTAAATCACCCAAGCGGTGGAAGCCAAGTTCAGTGTATGATGACTGGCTTCGTCTACGAATCCTAGGTAGACCGAAGACTCCATTGACATCTACCAACCAAAAGGGAAAACTCGATAAGCAAGCGAAACACAAAAATAAAAAGATGTATATACACTAAATTTACATTAGTATACAAATTGTTTCACCCAAGCCCAGGGCTCAAGCGTAATACCTTTTTAAGTAGAGCCCATTTCTGGGCTCAACCAACTTATTCCCTTCATAGTCTTCCAATTTGTAGGCTCCTTTTTCTAGAACACGTCGTACGATATAAGGACTGTGCCACATGGGTTTAAGCTTGCCTGTCCCTAGCGGTTCTTTGGCTTGGTCATACAAGAGGACCAAGTCACCCTCAGCATACGACCGAGGACAGACAGACTTATCGTACTGGACCTTGACATGTTTCTTGTTTGCCTCGATAGCCATAAAGGCATCCCAACGCTGCTTGTCAAGACTCTCTAGGTGTACAAGGCGTCACTCTAAATACGAAGTGTCAGGTAGGAGCTCAACTGCCAATTTGAGAGAAGGGATTTCTCATTCAATGGGAAGTATCGACTCCACACCGTGCACTAACTGAAAAGGGGAAAACCGGTGGCAGTCTTGATCGAGGTTCGATATGCCCAAAGCACGGGATACAACATGATGTGCCAGTTGGAATTGCTCCGACTGACAGTTTTTTACAATATGGTCTTGAGAGACTTGTTAACGGCCTCTACTTGCCCATTTTCCTGGGGGTAATAAGGAGATGAGTGACCATGTTTAAACCCTAGCTTATACACTAGTTCTACCATCATTTCATTTTGAAAGTGACTGCCATGATCAGTGACAATCTCACTCGGGATATCGAACCAGGTGATAATTTGGTTGAACACGAAGAAAGTTGCAGTCTTCCCATCGAATTTTACAGTAGGCATGGCTTCGGCCCACTTGGTGAAGTATTCGACAACCACGATAATATGTTGATGCCCCCTAGCCAAATTTGGGTTGCAATTGAAGAAATCTACCCCCCACTTGGTGACGGGACTGACGGTAATGACTAGGTGAAGAGGGGCTAGGTGCAAGCACATTTTCTGAGTGAACACCTAGCAGGGGTGACACTTCTTAATCGCTTTAATGCAATATTTAAATATGGTGGGCCAGAAATAACCAGCTCGGAGGATTTTTTGGGCTGTCGCAAGCCCAAATAAGTGACCACCACAAGCCCCTTTGTGGCAGTCAATTAGGAACAACTCAACTTTCTCATGAGTTAAGAAACGACGTAAGATAATATCTATTCCTCGACGATACAAAGTGTCACCGACGATTGTATACTTTTTGGCTTGGTATATAACACGTTGTCGATCATCTCGTAAGAGATGTTGAGCGAATTTCAAGGTTTGAAGATATAGAACAATGTCTCCATACCAAGGGTCAGACAATGAAATGAGGAAAATGTGTTCGTCTGCAAACAAATCGACATGGATAACATCCTCATCTAATCATGGGAAATCGGATATTAACTCCGCAAAAACTGGTGATTTCTTGGACTTGGCTGAAGCAAAGTCGAGATCAAATTCTTGTAAGATGACAATCCATTTATTATATTTCCCGCCTATGATACGCCTAGTGAGGACATATGAAATGGATTAACATCGACAACCACAGTAGTTTTTCAAAGCAATATATAGTGTCGTAAATGTTGGACTGCGTGAACGACAACCAAAGCTATATTTTTTACGTGGGAGTAATTAAGCTTAGGACCGACTAAATTCTGAATGAGATAGTAGATGACATGCTCATGGAGCTCATCATCCTCCTGACCTAGAACCATACCAATCGTCTCTTCAGACACGACAATATATAACAAGTAATCTCTATTGTAATCAGGATATTTCAGTAGAGGGATAGATACCAAGGCTTTCTTTAAAGCATCAAAATACTGTTGCGCTCACTCATCCTAGATAAATGGGGTGTCTTTCTTCAATAGGTGCATGAAACCTTTAGTGATATTGGCATAATTCACTATAAACTAATGCATAAAGTTATCTTTCCCCTGTAAACCTTGAAGTTGTCTAATCATGCACGGGGGAGGCAATTGAAGTATTGCCTCAACCTTAAGAGGATATACCATGATCCTGGTCTCAGAGACTAAGAATCCTAAGAGACGACCAAACTTAACGCAAAATATGCATTTGTGAGGGTTTAATTGGATTCTATAGTAACAACATCTTTCCAAAACTAGTCTAAGGTGGGTAACATGATCCACTCTGTTGTGAGAGTGAGCAGCAAGATCATCGAGGTAAGCTTCGACTATGTGCTTAAGATCATGAAAAGAGAAAATCATGGCTTGTTGGAAGGTTGCTCCAGTTTTTTTCAGGCTGAAAGGCATTTTCCGGTATGCAAAAGTGGCCCAAGGAAATATAAATGTCGTCTTGTGTTGGTCCTTGGGTTTGATCTGGATTTGGTTATATCCTGAAAATCCGTCCATAAAGGAAAATATTTCGCTTCCCGCACACTCATCGAGAATCTGATCAATGAAAAGCATGGGGAAGTTGTCTTTAGGACAAGCCTTGTTCAGGTTGCGAAAGTCCATACACATGAGGATGGTTCCTTTATTTTTATTCATAGGAACGGGGTTGGATACCCATTCAGTCAAGGGAACCAGGTAAATAAAGCTAGCATGGAATAGCTTTTCTACCTCTGCCTTAATAGCGAGGGCCTTCCTAGGATTAACAACTCTAATATGTTTTCGAATAGGTTTAGCATCCGGATAATTACTAATCTCATGTTCGAAAATATGAGGGTCGATCCCTGGAATATCTTCATACAACCAAGAGAATACGTCTCGAAATTCTTTGAAGAGGTTGGTGTAGATCAGAATCTCTTCTGGCGAACAATCCGCACCTATATTTACATTCTCAATCTTGCTAGGGGTACGAGATATGTCGATGGATATGGTAGGAGAAAAACTCGCCATATTTCCTTCAGTGTAAATTCCATGTGTATCAAGTGGGACTACGACGTGACCAACTATCTCACTCAAGGTAGACTGAAAATCATCTTGCTTGATTCTTTCAAGACTTGGGAGAAAATAAGATCGATGATGCATATCATCCCAAGGTCTCTTGGAAACATTCATGGCTTCAAGGGTAGCTTCGTCCGAAGGAAAATTTTCATCTAAGAAATCATGTGAATAAGATGACGAAGTGGCCCAGACGGGCCTGGGAATGGGATCCTCCTCGTCCATCTGTGAGGTAACAGGATCAGGATCGGTAGAAGAATCAAGGATAGCTTGATATGTAGTCTTCACTGCCAATAGTGGCATAGCCATGGCAGCATGCAATTGTCCTTCAACTGATGAAGTCGGAGAAGGTAGGGTCCAAGGATCACTAAAATAGGAAGTACGAAAAGGGATGGACCTCTCTGATGAAGCAGGTCTACTAGACATGGTGTAAACATGGTGAATCAGTGCCGAGAAGTCGAAAGTACCCATGAGGGAAGAATACATTCTGACACTGATATTCTTAGTTGCTGGCTAAAAATTGTCGACCACAGGGATCGATGGTCCAACAGATGCGTTCAGACTAGAGTATGCAAAGGATAACTGGTCTATCATCATGATATCCCCCTGATGAGGAAAAAAATGTATGCAGAAGACGAACGATACGAACCATAGCATAGGTCCAATTGCTAACTAGTAACAGGTTATAATCGAGAGGTGCATCAACTACCTCTACTTCTACCTCTACCATCTTCCCACCTAACTAGACCGGAAAGGCGGGGAGAATACCATGAGGGCGGAAGGAATCACCGTTGAATGCGGTCAACATGGTCGACGACTTTGAAAGGGTTGGAGAACCGATGGATTTCCAACAGACTATGGAAATCACGTAAGTGGAAACACCTTCATCAACGACCGCTCGTTTGATGGTATATTTAGAATACTCCACATGGATTTGGAAAGCCACATGGTAGGGTAAGCGAGGATTCACATCCATGACATCAAACTTGATGGTTTTCGAGCCACTAGGTTCTAGAGCTCCTAAGGCAGAGAATAAGGCATTCCTCTGTGAGGGACACGTCTGGAGTACCTCCAAAGCCGACATCGTGCAAGGGGTTTGGCCCAAATCCTCAACAATAGAGTATTTTTGGGTGGATCTAGCATTAGGGTTGTGGGTAGAGCGCTTGAGTACTCCTTTCAAAATATGAGGTGGTGGCTCTAGTTTCTCAATCTGTAAGTTCGTCTCCGGGGGTGGAGGAGGAGCTTCTAGGTTGGTACTGGCTCTTGAAGAGCTGTAATCATGAGAGTAGGTGGCTATATCAATCTTTGCATCGACCATATTGATACAAACATGGTCACCATCTTGCGGTGGTGGGTTTTGACTCCTACCAGACGCATTTTCGGTGTTCGAAGAACTCGAGGCTAGGTGCTGGTTAAGTGGGAATGGATTAGTCAGCACAATGGGCAATATATTTAAAAGCCTTGTAGCCTCCACAAGTTTGGGGCATAAGTGTGTAAGGTGATCATCAGTACAAAGTTTACAAGGAAACTTAACCTTACGCTTTTCTTTCTTTCCCTCTCCAACATTATCATTTTGTTTCCCATTATTATTCTTTTCCTTGGGTTTATTATTATTATCCTTCCCACCCTTACAATTATTTTAACCTTTCCTTTTATTCCCATCTGATTGCTGGTCACCATTTGTGTTTTTCAATGATTGTACGGAATGTACATTCGTCGATTGGATGGGTTTGGAGGATCCGTATGAAGATGGTCCTCCAACAGACTTCGTTGTCGAGTCTGTGGATTTTACATTGGTGGACCCAACAATGCCATCGGCATGAGGCCCAGGTTTTTGTCTAGGATCGTGATTTGACCACGGTGCATCAGGAAGAAGGTGGTATAACATCCCAAATTGAGCATATATAAGATCGAATTGCTGGGCTCTAGAAATAGCTTCTTCCTCACTAAAGACCCCGGAAGTAGCAATGTCCTTTGAAATAGGAGCGTGAAAAGACTTTAAAAACCATTCTAAAAGAAAGGTCGGGGGTATGGGAGTCTTAACTAACCGTCTTCGCCTACTCCATTCCTAGATATGGTATGAAATATGAGTTTCGGTACCCTGGCGTAAAGTTGACAAAAGTTCAAGGCCAACATCGTAATGAACGGGTAGATGAAAATGGTTAAGAAAGGCTAGCACTAACTGTTGAAAAGATCCATATGTCCCCCTAGGTAGCTCAATTTACCATTTTGACGCAATCCCAATAAGAGTGCGCTGAAACAATTGTAATATAATAGAATCGTGATTCAGAGAATTCGATGAGCACCAAAGGTGAAAATTAGTGACGTGATCACCAGGGTCCTCGCCATTCTTACCTTGAAACTTTGGAATGTCTGACAGAAGCTTGGTAGGGACAGGGGGCCATGTGGGATCATGAATCACCAGGTCATTCATTAGTTTAGACAAATCTAGCAGATTAAGAGTGTCCAGAAAGGGAATACAGGGTTGTGACACCTGACCCCATCCTCCCGCAAAATATTGTACATTCGTAATTGAGTTCCATCCAATATTCTGGTGAGGACCAAAAACTTGTCCAGAATTATAAGACCCTCCTCCGGCATGATTCATAAAAGATGGATTGGGCATGATTCCAGCAGGAATTTTTTGATAAGGATTATTAAAATTGCCCCCAGTTGGACTAGATCCAAGCTGAGGGTTGTTGAAACTGCCCCCAACTGGATTAGATCTAGGTTGGGGAGTGCCCAAAGTGTAAGACTGACCTCCTCTAGGTGAGAACCTGGAGGATTGAAGTGGATTCATCATGCCAAAAGTATTGGTCAGAATTGGCACCGAGGGAATAGGGATATAAGGCAAAACTTGTCCTCTAGATGGGTTCTTCCATCCAGTCGTAGAAGGATTAGACCTAGGGTTAAGAACAAGGACACTTCCTACATTAGGATTCTCTTGGGGAATATGAGAAACATCAAATGGGAAGGGAGTGTAAGGAGGTGTAGTGCTCCCAAGTCCAAGGCTAGTGTTATGGCCAACAGCTGGCATGGCAGTTGAAAACTGCGAGGTGAAGTTAGGCATACCATAAGAAAATGGACTAGAAGACATGGGGATGGTCTGAACATTGTAAATCGACGAGTTGCCAAAACCTCCAAAAGGGTTTGTGGCGAGAGATGTGGCATTAACTACAGGCCGAGCCATCATACCGGTATAAGCCTCTGGCACTGCAACAGTAGCAGTTGTAGGTGTCGAAGGGGTTCCATTAACTATAGTGGGATTGGGAGTCGAATAACTCCAAGTGTTCTGAAGACTAGACTCGGTACTCCTCCTTGTGGGACCACAAGTCTGAAAAGTGGATGTGTGTGTACCACTACTGATAACTCTATGCCTTTTAGAATGAAATAACTCAAAAATTGATGGTAACTGTAACAACCGACGGGACCTGCGAGGAAGCTGGTCTGACTCCACGATGACTTATGACTTTCCAACAAAATAAAAATATATCCTAAGGCCAACTAGTAGTCAAAGAGAATACCAAAAAGTCAAACAGAAAATATGCATGCAAATGGGCCAAAGTGGCTAAGTGGCCTCCCTCACTAGAGAAGGTATGTCTCATCCAAGAGGGACTTGAGACTCCCCGCTAAAGTTTGGAGGTAACAAAATCAGTTATAAGGGCCCTCGTAGGCTTAACAACCAGCCAGTCAGATCCCCCTGGAGAGGTAATCCTCCAAAAAGACTGTGTGTTGTCCGACCCCTATCTGACTTAGGGTACAAGCAGAATAACCCCTGCAAGTAACCTATGGGATACCTAAGTCAAGCAACTAATAAACCACTGTATAACTGATATACAAGCGAGCATTCGTAAGTCTGGATCACCACATGGGCAGGGTAGCAAAGCCCAAAACCTTGAAAGTATCACCTCTTACAAAGTTATGGGCACTAGAAAGATCCCCAAATACAAATGAATCCGTAGAAATATTTCTGATGCTAGGTGAGTATCTAGGGGTTATCCCTTCAACTAGCTTCGTGCCACCTCATGATTAACTCTGGTGTGAGCGGAGCCTCCTGATATTACCAATTATACAATGGACTTCTCAATTCCCTATCTCAGACACATATGTTGATTTAATTGCCTTGGAGAAGTTTACTCACAAAATCCTATTCCAAGGCACTAAATCCTAGACTAGTTTATGCACCCTAAAAGATAAAATCATTTCTAATCAAGTTTAGTTTAAAGCGTAAATTTTATTGGCCGTGGTTACTCAAAAAGGTATGGAAGTGAAACTCATGATATTATGACTCTGCATGAAAATAATAATAGATATAATGCAAAGCCTGACTTTAACTTTTCAGTGGATGATATGCTAAATAAAGATAGTGCAATTTTCAATTTCAACTCTGCAATTCAAAAGTAAAATGCAATATTTCGCTAAATGTGCTAAGCTAATGATAAAGATTCAAAGACAAAAAATGCCAACCAATGCAAAATGCCTATTTTATTTTTATTTTTGATATTCTAAAAAAATAAAAATAAGCAACCTGATATATAAATTCCACTGTGTATAAAAAAAGTAACCCAAGCAGAATACCAAGCAGCCAAGCCAACAGCCCAAAAACCAAGGAAAAATTAAAAATCGAAAACAAAGAGAAAGACTAAGCCCAAAAATTCAACTCCCAACAGGCTTCCTTTCATCCCAAATAATCTCAACAGGCACTACAGAGACCCAACAAGGCTCAGTAATCCTCAAATCCTACCCAACAATCACTAAACCAAGAAAACAAGCAAGGGGAAGTGGTATACGCGACTGTTAAGGAGAACAGAGCGTATATACGCTTCTTGCAGTGAGACACCACGTGTGTATACGCGTTTGTTAAGGAAAAAAGGGCGTATATGCTTTAAAACAAGGCCATGCAAGGGTAAAAGGATGAAAACTCAGAACCAGAGTGAACAAAATCTGTTCAACAGTGATACGACGAGAAACACAAAGGAAAAAGAGCAATGTAAGAAGAAAAAGTACTTCAACCCTTAGAAGGAAGATCTCTCCCCAATGGAGTCGCCATTTCTGTTACAAGGGAAAAACTCTCTATGGCTAGGTGTAAACCACAACAGACATGTATGACTGCAGAAATTAACTCAATTCCAACATATGCTATATACTAATGTGTAATACAAGAAAGAGGTCTACCTCGATCCAACATTTGATGATGTTCCACCACTGAGCACTTCGACCCAAAGCCTTATACCTGTAAGAAGTTTTCAACAAACAAGCAATGCAAGTATATAGTGATGATAAAAATAGGTTAGCACATCAGATATCATAATCCATTAATAAACATTACAAACATGCCCATGGATAATAATCATATATTTGCAAGATAGTAATAGGACAGGAACATAGTATTTCTATTAACAATTGATCAGTAGAAGTGAAAACATTACAGACTTCTGTGTCGGCACAGTTTGAAACCGAGAAACCAAGTTCCTTCCAGCTGGGTCTCCACCACTTCAATCCTCCACCAAAGGCAAGCTCATAGAAAAGAGGCAAGGAGGTCCTCTCAACAATAAGAGAAGAGATTGGGGGCTGAACACTGTGTTCAGACTTGAGGGACAAAGGGATGCAGACTCAATATGAATTAATTTCTCCAGAGTAACTTTGCTCTCAAAGTTGAATTCTTTCTCCTCTTTCCATAGAGCGAAATTGTTCTCTTATAGACTTTAGAATGCAACTAAAGGGCCAAGTCAGAACATTTCCAGTATATGGAAGGCCAAGGATCAGAGATCTCCTGTCGTGACATGGAAACCCGACTTCATTTTGTATTTTCTGGCACAAATCCCGATATACGGGAGTTGTAGTGGAACAACAAGCATATACGCATCTTGCATAGCAGTTAGGGAGCATATATGTGGAAAAATGTGTATTTTTAACTCTGGATTCATCAAAAGGGATGATAAGTCTGCATAGGGAAATGGAAAAATGCCCTCTGTGCAAGATAGCAATGGTGAGGCAAATATTGCTATAACATGTTTGCATACTATATCCATTTTAGGCACATGATAGCCCGTTGGAAATATCTATCTGAGGAATACACATTATTATATCACACTCTGAATCCATCTATAGTGTGACTGTGGCGGGCCCAAAAAATGTTTCTTAGGGCCTCAAAACGGCCCCGAAAGTTTAGGACCCAAAAAGCTAGAAAAAAACTGCCAAGATGAAAATTGAAGTTGCCAATATGACATCTGTATGTGAGCCAGTTGGAATAGGTGGGACAACACTGATATCCACCTGGATCAATCCTCCCCCCTTAGGAAGCAATGGTCTCCATTGCATTGAGTTCCCCTATTAGATGAGGAAATTTCCATTGAATTTGGCCCTGGGTGAGCCACTTTCCTTGGTGTAGGAGCTGCACTTCTTTGACAACACAATAAAGATAAAAATTCTATTGGTGAGTTCCCTTTACCTATGTTTCCACGATATGATGAGTGGATTCTTGTTCCATGCATTAAGGGTTGAGTGATATCAGTGTCAACTATTCTGCTACCTCTAAGATGTCCAATAATGGTGGAAAGTATGGAAAAAGGAGGTCCAAAATATGAAACACTGGGTGCAATCCAAGGAAGGGGGGGAATTTCAAGCTCAGAATCATTGTCACCCACAACCTTGGTGATGGTATAAGGTCCATAACTGAGTGGATGAAGCTTCCGATAGGGCCCTGTAAGGCGTTCTTTTTGCAAGTGCAACCAAACGTTTTCTCCCACCTAAAACTTGTGTGGCATCCCGTGTTGATCATGGAGCTGCTTGTACTTAGCATTGGACCTCTGCAAAATATCTTGAACCTATTGGTAGATGTGTTGGATCCGCTCAATGAACCAGGTAGGTTTTCCTGCTTTAGTTTTAGCATGGGACGAGTCTTCCTAGGTGGTCACAAGGGGTAGTGCAACATCCATAGGACCCAATGGCTGAAATCCCAACCCCGCCTGAAAGGGGTTGTGGCTGGTTGAGCTATGTATGTCTCATTTTTATATGTGTTGAACCACAGAAGACTTTCATCCCATGTGTAGGGATGCTTGGAATTGTACATCCGTTAGATATGCACGATCATCCAGTTGACAACCTTGGTTTGGCCATCTGTATAGGGGTGGAAGGCATAGGGTTTGGTGAGCTTATTGTCCATCAATGACCAGAGGCTCGACCAAAATGTGATTTTGGATCCACTTCGAGGTACCCTCCAATGACCAGAATGTGCTTTTAGATAAATCTGGAAAAACTTTTAGGTACCCTCCAATGACCCAAATTTAATTATATAAATATGGATCAACTTCGAGGTACCCTCCAATCACCAAAATTTGTAATTGGATTAACTTCTAGGTACTTTCCTATAGACTTGGCTAAAGTCTCTCTATATTCAGAATTGATCAATCTCCTAAAGTAGCATAGGTTATGCAGATATGAAAGATGCTTTAAAACCCCAGTAGATTTGTAGATCTATCAAGTCAAATCCATTTGCAGGAACAGTTACGTTGGAGGGTTTCCTTTTAGAGGATGGAGCAGATCAATAAGGAATTAAAATATTTCGCCTATTCTTATATTGGATTATATTTATTTTAATTTTAGATCTAAAACTGAGATAAAAAATATAAAATTATAAGTAATACAAAGTTATATTAAGAAAACATTAAACATTAACTCGACTTTAAACCTTCAACAATTTTTAAGAATCTTTGCTATATAATATGATATAGAAAATATATAAATATATATTTATTCTAATTTCAGATGTAAAAACTAAATACAAAATATAAAATTCTAAATAATACAAAATTCGAAGTAATTAAATAGTAAGGAAAAAAATTCTATTATTTTATTTTATTATTATTATAATTAATGTATTATAATTATAATTTTTTTTTTGAAATTTAATTTATTAAAGTTAAATATTTCACACACCTACTTAGAGATTCACTAACATAAATGTTTGTAAAGAAAATGTTTTGTACACTTTCCCATGAACCTATCCATATTGTTGGTACATAGAATGACGGTAGAATTATGAATATAAGTAAAACAATTGAGAGAGAGGGGTGTTGAGGAAAAGATATGAAATTATCTTACTCAAGCATTTTCAGATCTTGCTTGGCTAAGGAAAGATAGACAGGAATATCACCCTATGTTTATAGCCTCAAAATTTGTTTCCTAATCCACAACTATTAGTTACAAGGGTTTAGGTTGATTTTTTAAAATAAAAGATTACTGCAAAATTTAACATTTTTATGTATTTTTATGAATATAAAAAATTGCAAAAGTAAATATGGAGACAAAAGAAAAAATACCAAGTCACATACAAACACAGATGAGACAGAATAGAAACCACTTATTTCATTCCAAGAAATCAAAACAATGGTTCTCTTTACAAAACACCTTGAGGAAGTTCAGACAAAAGTCAAACTTAGATGTTCCCGATGAAAACCATACAAAAGAACTTCTAACAGAAAGTAAAAAATGAACTTTAAAAGAAGGATTAGCTTGCCACAGACTGCTACCCACTCGACTCTGCACAATATCCTTTATCAGTCATGAAATTTAATTCATAAACAGACAAGTCTACACAGACTATCGAAGATAGATCAACACCTCTGAAAACAAGTGTCTGAATGATGTAATTCATCCTTGTATCTTGTTGTCTACAATAGGACCCTACTGTCATAAAAGAGAATTAGGATTTTAATGAATTGAAGAATGAATGAAAACTGAACTATCTGAATAAAATTTGAGAGCAAATCTTAGTATGCTTTCTCATTCTATTCTCCTCTTATTCTTCCTTCTCTTTTTGCCTTTAAGCATTCCCAATTAGTTGAAGTAGTTCAACTACCTCTTTTAGTTAAGTTAATTAAAACTCAACTAACCTTTAGTTTAGGGGAAGAATTAATATAATAATAACAAGGGTCTTTAATAAATAATAACTAGTAGGTGGGACCCCTTGTGACTTCCTTTAGTTCCTTAACAAAATTGAACAAAACTAGTCAATCAATCAAACACATCCCTCCTTGTGGCTCCCATCATCATTCTCATAATTTGAAAATTAATATCAATGATATTTTAAACCATATCCAAAAAATATAATATCCAAAATATCTAAAAATAGTATGTTATCCAAAAACTTCAGCAGTCAATTGTTCTCAACAACCAATAATAAAAGATACTCAAAAACCATACTTGCCACTTTGGGAGGCAATTTTCCCTTTGTTGTTATTGTCTCCCTTTGAATTTCCTAAATTAGCCTTCATCTGTGTGGAGCCTTGAGGCTTGATCTCAGTGATGACATGAGAACAATCATCTCTCAAGTGCATGCAGGATGAAAAATATTTGGTTGAATCACTTGATGGAGACGAAGCGATAGCATCATATTTTCCTTTATAATGTGGATGGTGGGATTCAGTTTTGAGTCTCTTGCTTGTGTGGGAAGACTGTACATGTGATTATGCAGGGGGAATTTGGACATTTGGGTTGACAGGTGGAGGAGGAGCATGTAGAGACAAATTGGGCCAACCACAATATTGGGAGACTGTTGGGTGAACAATCTCCTGTCATTCGTCATTCTCAGGAACTTTTGGTTGCAATGAAACATGAGGGGGGACAGGGATGCCAGGGACATGTTGGGGTTGGAAGCGAGGCCTTTCTGGCCTAGGTTGGACTACCCCTTGTCCAATCCAATTGAAAAATCCATCTTGGAAAAGTTAGTTTAACTCTTTCAGATCTGCATCAAAATGTATTGAGAATCTTGGCCTTCTAGGGCCTCTGTTCCAATTCTCTTTGCCGCTGTTATTTCAGCCATGGATTCCTCTGCTGAAGAAGCTCATCCTATATGCAACATTTATTAGAAACTATATTCTTAAGAAAACAATACATGACATCTCTTTAAATATGAAACAAAGTTTGGCTCAACAATACATCAAACCCATGCAATCCAATCCATAAAAATTGTTTAATAATTGTCCATGAGAAGAGAGTGAGGAAAGGTTATGGGATATGTGATGGGATTGTATTGAACATAAAAGTGATAAAATGAAATGGATTAGAACTTGATTACTGCTCAACAAATCATTTAAACTATTGGATCATGTTGTCTTTGATGCCAATGGTTTGATTGATTGATGTCATTGATTG
>JASDQU010098302.1:5142-21446 GCA_032191745.1 Picea mariana | reverse complement strand
CTATTTATGATAAGGAAGTTTTTGCTGGGTTTTCTTCCCCTAGAGGGTTTCCCAGGATAAATGTTGTGTACTTGTGGATGTGTATTTCTTAGTGATCTTGTGGTTGTTATGCTCTTATCTTTATGAAATGCAAAGAACTATAATATCAGCATAAAACATTAACACACGATTAGGGTTGTTGACCCCTAATCTTGTGTTTACTCCTTATTTTGTGGACAAACTATTGTAGCTACATTTAGTATAAATAGAGATCATAAGATCTCATTTTAATGATAAATCCCCCTCTTATGAGAGGCTTTGGTTTGAAATTTTCGACCCTCTTGGATTTTTTAGCTCTTGTGCACTTGTTTATGGCTATGTCATAAATGGTTGATGGAGGAAGGCCCAACACTAACTTTGGATGATGCTTTGTAGCTCTTGTGGTGAATTGTCTTAGCATTTGTCTTGATCTTGGTATGGTTTTTACTCTCTTGCTATCATTTTATTCAAGTCAAGTATTGTTATGCTAGGAGCTAGGTGGGAAGTACAAGGGCATACACCCCCACCATAGCCTTTATCATTTTATTTGCTTCATCTCATTGATTAAGGGTTTGCTAAGAGAAGTATAAGGGCACACACCCTCTTAGCTTAAACCCTAGCTTAGAGAAACTTGCCTTGGGAAGTAAAAGGGCTTACACCCCTGAGGAGGTAGCTTCTCTAAGCTCCTTTTGACTCCATTAACCCAATAGTAAAGACACTAGCCATCGATTTGTTGCATTGGAGAAATAAAATATTGCATTGGGAAACGTGATTTTCGGTCATTTTTACTTCTTGCAAAGTGGATTGTTTTCCTTGTGCCTAGGGCACCTCACAACCATTAGGGCGTCCCCATCTAGGGGCTACTTATTGCTGCTGTTACAAAATTGCATCTTCAGCCATCAAGGCTGCAAAATCCCTAACTTACTTGAGTAACTCTCTTATCAACCATTGGATTTTGCTCAAAGTTTGCACACTTGTTCTCTTTGGTCCAACGCATTTTTTGGCAAAGTTTGAGGAGATTTCAGTGGCTGATTTTCTTGCTGTAATACATTGAATGTTACAGCCATAAGGTTGATATAATTTGCTGCAGACAAGTGTTTACAACAAACTTATCTTTTATGCTAAGAGTATTGGTTTTTCATTTTGAGTTTAGCTAATCATTCACTAGTTTTTCTTTTGCATTTTCTACTTGATGTTCAACATTTATTGAGCAACTTATAGTATCTACTATTATTTTCTTGCTGATATATACTGTTATCTATTGCTGCAAATTAGGGACAACAACCTTAACTTGCTGATCCAGATAACATATATTGTTGCAAAGTGTCTTTTCTTGCGTCTTGAGCAGGTACAATCATCTGGAGAAGTATTATACCTATGGGGAAACAATCACTTGACTTACAAGGCACCTCTTTCCACCTTTCACTCCACTTAGACTTGACCTATAGGGGCTTCACTTCCATCCATATTCATCTCCATTTCAATCCCCCTAGGGTCACTAGGATTGCCTCCTTAGAGTGACCTAGTCACCCTTGAAGTGCAAGACCTACATCGAGGAGACATTGGGTGTAGGATTCCCAAGTTGTAGCACTTGCCTTGTGGTTGGGCCGGGCTTTCTCAAGCTACAACTTGTGCTATAACATTTTGGCGTCGTTGCCGGGGAGGATTTTGAATCCTCTTCATACCGTAAACGAAACTTTGGTAAGCTATCCCAAAGCCTTTCCCTTAGCTTACCTGGCGACTCCACCCGAGGAACGTTCTCTTTCCACCTTCCTTGATGAGTTCGTTTTGAAACTCATATGGCGACTCCACCTTCCCAGAACCCTTCTTTCCCCAAACCTTTTCCCCCTAGGAGGTTCAAGCCTTCTAAGGTTTACCAAAGAAGGCCTCCTCTCAAGCCTCCCGTTGCTAAAACCCTTTTCCATAAATCCCTTCCCCTTGCTCCAATGGCTTGCCCTTGGGAAAGAGACCTCTACAAGCCCCTTAACATGGCCAATATCCAATCTCACCCTGACCAGATGCCAACAAATGTCAATGAGTGGTTGCCAAAGTTCCCAGGAAACAATGTGATAATTGCCAAAGACCACATTTATGTCATGGGTCGAGATATGGACAATGCAGGTATTGATCACGAAGATGTGGCCATGAGACTTTTTGCTTCATCACTGACTGAAGAAGCTCTTGATGGGTTCAGAGGACTCCCTGATAATCATATCACGATCTATGATGCTTTTTCCGCCTTATTTAAAAGCAGATGGTCAAGAAAAGCAGATGATGGGACACTTGCAACTCAGTTCAATCAAATAAAGAAAAAGGAGAATGAAATGGTAAAGGAATTCATTTCAAGATTTGACAGGTTGTACAATCAAATTCCAATAGATTACCGTTCCACAACATCATCAATTCATCTCCTTTACGAGAATGCCTTTGAAGGGCAGTTCCAATACATTCTTAAAGATAAAAAGCCCACATCATTGACAGAAGCTAAAGAGTTCAGTATCGACATTTAAGAAAATCTCCTTGATGCAAAAGTAGAACCTTTTCAGTACCCTCGTAGCAAGACAGAATTGAGGACTAAGGTTTCCAATAACAGTGTTCCTGATCCGATTGCTCTCCTGACTTAGAAGATAGACCAAATGAATACTTAGTTTGATTAGGTGAAGAATCAACTTATGAAGCGTATGACTACAATGGAAAGAAATCAATCTGCTCCCAGACCTCAGTTTGCCAGACAACAGAGAGATGCCACCGGTTGGAAACCAATACCTCAACAAGAGGCAAAGGCCCCGGATACTTTGAAACCTGTTGGGATAGTTGATATAGAAGCTTGGTGTCTCCCATGTTAAGAGCCCTACAGGGAAGATGAATGCCCCCGACAAGACGAAGATTATCAGAACGATATAAACTTCATGATTTTCAATCTCAACGATGAACATGTTACTCAAGAACAGATCAATGAAGCCAGAAGAATAGGAGAATTCATGCCTAAATAAACTGACAGATGATCAGAAGAAGGAATTGAAAAGGAGGGAAATTCTAACCTACAAAAGAAAAAATGCTTTAGCCCCTCCGTCACAGCTTGATACTCCTCTTCCACTAGCAGAAAAGGTGTCTCCACCACCTCCACCATCGGTATGTGAGTTGCTTCCTAAGCCAACTCCTTTCGATGACATTCAGTTGAAATCGATGTTGCAAACATGTTTGGAAAACTGAATATGACGGTCCCAATGACAGAGATGTGTAAGATCCCTTCTGTAAAAGGGAAGTTTTGAGGATATTACAGGTGCCAACTGAGAAAGAGGATCCTCCCATCATGTTAAACACTATGTATCTCGATCGGCCAAAGGACAAGAACCCTCCCTTTTATCTCTCATTAGGCATGAATGGCCTTTGCTTGAACAATTGCATGCTTGATTAAGGGGCCTCAACAAATGTCATATCTTTGAAGGTGATGAAACAACTTGGTTTGAAGGCAACCCGACCTTATGGCAATGTTTGTGGTATTGATTCAAGAAGATTTAAGGTCTTGGGAGCATGTGAAGACGTTGAGGTATTTTTGATAGATTTTCCACATATCAACGTCCTCATGGACATATTGGTGATCGATGTCCCTGATGCCTGGGGGATGCTCTTGTCAAGGACTTGGTCCTTAGCCCTTGGAGGTTTCCTTAGCATGAATCTTACGCATGCATATATTCCCATGGGCAATGGCACGTATGAGATCTTACATAACAGGGAAAAGAAAGATACACGTGTGATGAATTTGAGGGGCCCCAACTATGTCAGTAAACACTAGCATGATATTCTTCCTCATATTTTTGAGTATGATCCATCCGAGTCACCCTTCATGCAGGAAGATGCAGTAGAGATGTTTCTCCCATGGATAGATAAAAATAAGGCTGCACAATACCATAGGAAGGAGCCGGAATCTATTCATATTGGACAAAACGAAGATGAGAAAAATGAATAAATCATCAAAGATACAATCCACATAGAGCCTCCACACGATAAGGGTACACCTTGCATCGATTTCAATGAAGGAAGTCTTGTGCCCATGTGGGAAAAAAGAAAGGGCAAGCCTAGATATGACCAAGAAGATAACAATTCATGGCTTGGCCCTTACATCATCAGAAAGAAGTCCGACAAAGAAAGGTACTATCTGACAGCATTAGACGGGAGAAAGAGGCCATTACCAGTAGATGGGTCTGTTCTCCAACCCCACATCCAGGTCACATGACTTCTTCAGGGCCCATGCCCCAGGTAAGTAGGTAAGTCATTTTGATTCCCTGCATTTGCATCTTGATTGCTCATACTAGTTTAGATGCATTTCATTTTCATTTTATTCTACTTGTATATTTATTTCATGGTTAGTTTAGAATTTTTTGAAAAAATGTCAAAATTTTATTTTTCTAGTTTAGTTGGTTTGGATTACGATCATATGAGAACAAGGATAAGTAGGCCATCCTGGACTTAACAGTTTGATGTTTCCTTGCAGGCACAGGTCTACCAGGAGATGCTGTGGTTCTCATGCACTCTACGGCGAGCACATGTCCCCAAGTAGGAGCCAGATGTTATCCCCATTTTGTGGATAACTAAGGAGATGATGTCTCGAGGCTCTTAGGTTGCAGATATGGAGTGCCAAGAGACTACATGACCAACAATACCCTTTTGCACAGATGGAAAACACACTCACCACCATAGAGGGTCACAGGTTTACAGATGGCATCCACCACACCAATTGGCTTTTGGAAGGCAGTGGGTCTTGCTCCATGAGGTACAAGTCAGTATTATGGTGAGCATCATTTCAATATTTAAGCCATTTGATTATGTCGTATCTTAGATTTGCTCTAGATTTCATGATATGTGCTTGGAGATTATGCCTTTTGCCCTGCTTCACCTTGGTGGTTGACATTGTTCCCTAGTAAGTGGTTTTCCTTGGGGATGGGTTTTCTACTGGGAACTCCCTTAATAAGCCATTGTACCGTTCCCGACCATACTTACCACTTTCCATCATTATTCCCCTCCATTTCCTTATCTCTTGGGATTTTAGGGTGTATTGAGCCAAGAAAGGGTTGTCCCTCATTCTATGGGAAGAAGGAGCTAAAGGCCTAGAGGGGTTGGTGTTGGGTAAAAGATAAAAGCCTTATATCAACCTTCTAGATGCTTCGCCCAAAGATCACCCAAGAAAGCAATGAAATGCTTATCTTTAAATAAAGGGGACCCACAATATAATAAATAAACGCTTGAAAGGTTAGTTGAAGGATAGGTCTCATCACGAGCCGACCTATCACATCCATGAATATCGAGTGGTATGACATTACCATCATCTGGTCACCAAACCAGGGTAATGGCTCTCAGTTGCATGGCTGGGAGAAAGGAGATCTCATCACGAGCCAACCTTCTCATTTCCATTAGGTGTTTGTGGGTGACATTGCCACCACCTGGTCACCACGTCAGGGCAGTAACCTTAAATCTCTCCTTATGCTATTATGAAAGAAAATATAAAGAAAGAAAGATAAAAGGCAACTGATGGGCTTGGAAAAAGTGCATTGCAGATGAAGGTACCACACACCCTCTACAAAGGCATCCATGAATGAGACACTATGACCCATAGTATGTCATGAGCCCTATGCCCATCGAGTCTTGACCCCATCCACCTCATACACTTTACATGGCTTAGAGAGGGACTTCTTGGAAGCTCTCCTTGACCTAGGGCAAGATCTACCCAATAGGACACCTCGTCAACCCTCCCATACTTAAGCTTGACAAGTCACATAGTGTCTTTGAGCTGTTAATTGCTTTATATGGTGATCTTTGATGCACATGCTTNATTGATTGGATTAACTTATCATGATGTTATGACTTGAGATCCTTGGAGGGCGTGTTCATTTGTCTTTGTAGGACCTAGCTGGTGGACAATTTTTGGAGAACAAGTCTAGCTTGGGTTTCCATGGGGCTACAAGCCCACAGGTTGGATGCCAGGGGCTCGCATGCCAGATGAGAGAGATCAGACTTGGACAGCCTTGATGATGACTTGGACAACCTAGCCCACCCCCTACTTGCCAAACCATTTTCCCAGGAGGGGCAAAACGTTCTACTTTTTAGCTTGACGTCATGATCTTGGGGGCTAGGGCATGGTGGTGAGGTGCCACTCTGATACATGGGCGTTTGAGGAGGAGAAGGGCCTCACCGTGATATGAGTGCCTAGATGCTTGACACATGGCCTTTGGAGGCCCATCCACGCTTCTCCAACACCAACAACTTCCTCAAAGTGGAAAAACATCCCCTAAAGGGGTGATGTCCTCTTAAATTAGGGTTTTATTTGTGCAAAAAGTGAAAGGGGGCAAGATTAGGGTTGTTGACCACTAATCTTGTGGTTTACTACTTATTTTGTGGACAAACTATTGTAGCTACATTTAGTATAAATAGAGATCATAAGATCTCATTTTAATCATAACTCTCACTCTTGTGAGAGGCTTTGGTCTGAAATTTTCAGCCCTCTTTGCTCTTTTAGCTTTTGTTCACTTGTTTATGGCTATGTCATGAATGGTTGATGGAGGAAGGCCTAGCGCTAGCTTTGGATGATGCTTTCTAGCTCTTGTGGTGAATTGTCTTAGCATTTCTCTTGATCTTGGTATGGTTTTTACTCTCTTGCTATCATTTTAATCAAGAAAAGTATTGTTATTCTAGGATTTAGGTGGGAAGTATAAGGGCATACACCCCCACCATAGTCTTCATCATTTTATTTGCTTCATCTCATTGATTAAGGGTTTGCTAAGATAAGTATAAGGACATACACCCTCTTAGCTTAAACCCTAGCTTAGAGAAACTTGCCTTGGGAAGTAAAAGGGCTTACACCCGCGAGGAGGTAGCTTATCTAAGCTCCTTTTGACTCCATTAACCCAATAGTAAAGGCACTAGCCATTTATTTGCTACATTGGAGAAATAAAATATTACATTGGGAAACGTGATTTTCGGTCATTTTTACTTCTTGCAAAGTGGATTGTTTTCCTTGTGCCTTGGGCACCTCGCAGCCACTAGGGCATCCCCATCTAGGGGCTACTTATTGCTGCTGTTACAAAATTGCATCTTCAACCATTATGGTTGCAGAAACCCTAACTTATTTGAGTAACTCTCTTATCAACCATTGGATTTTGCTCAAAGTTTGCACACTTGTTCTCTTTCGTCCATCGCAGTTTTTGGCAAAGTTTGAGGAGATTTCAGTGGCTGATTTTCTTGCTGTAATACACTGAATGTTACAGCCATAAGGCTGATATAATTTGCTGCAGACAAGTGTTTACAACAGCCTTATCTTTTATGCTAAGAGTATTGGTTTTTCCTCTTGAGTTTAGCTAGTCATTCACTAGTTTTTCTCTTGCATTTTCTACTTGATCTTCAACATTTATTGAGCAGCTTATAGTATCATTTTCTTGCTGATATATACTGTTATCTATTGCTGCAAATTAGGGACAACAAGCTTAACTTGCTGATCCAACTAACATATATTGTTGCAAAGTGTCTTTTCTTGTGTCTTGGGTAGGTACAATCATCCAGAGAAGTATTATACCTATTGGGCAACAATCACTTGACTTACAATGCACCTCTTTCCATCTTTCACTCCACTTAGACTTGACCTATAGGGGCTTCACTTCCATCCATCTTCATCTCCATCTCAATCCTCCTAGGGTCACCGAGATCGCCTCCCTAGAGAGACCTAGTCACCCTTGAAGTGCGGGACCTACATCGAGGTGACATTGGGTGTAGGATTCCCATGTTGTAGCACTTGCCTTGTGGTTGGGTCGGGCTTTGCCCAACCTACAACTTGCGCTATAACAAAGCCTACCGACTTGAAACGAAACTCTCCAATCGATAGGTGACTTTGACATGGTCGAGGAGTTGCAAGGTTTATAAACTTGAACATGGACATTATTCAAGTAGGAGGAAAAGGCAAACCGGAGCTTGAACTTGTAAGCACTTTTCTGAATAGTCTCTCTATAGCCTATTATCCCTCATTTTGAATGAGGCCTATACTAGTGAATTTTTCACTACTCTTGTGATTTTTATCACAAAGGCAGGTTCTACAGGTTGATGGAACTTTGGATGGCCTAGGGTTGATGGTTTCACTTGATGCCTTGGTTGATAGTTGATGACATGCTTGATGATGTAATGGATGTCTTCATGGTGTTTTGCTTTGGTATACTTGCTTATCATTGAGCAAAAGCATTTCAGTTGATGATCTAGCTTTCACATTGGTTAGAGGTGGATGGTACCTGATGACACATATCTCCCTTGATGGAACGCCCTAGCACTTTTGGGCATGTTGGACATTCCATTGACATTTTGATTTGGTTGACATCATCATGTTAGAGAATGTTTGGCACTTTGCTTCTCTCTTCCCTTGGTTTCACACTCATTTGGGATGATTTGAGATGGTATTAGCATGGTTAGAGGCTCATTGCTTTGATGCCCTAGCTCTCATGGATGTGTTCCATGTGTGGATGGATGACTTATGATGTGGGGCATGGTTTTATGCAGAGCGCTCCCCTTCTTTGCTCATATGTGGAGGTATATGCACACTTGTCATCATTTCATGCATATTTTGATGAGGTCGTTCCATTTTCTTGATGAGTTGGTTGAAATTTTTGGTGACTTACAATATGATTAAAGATTTGTTTGACTCATCCTTCCTTGGATCTAGCACTTCGCACATATGTTGAGGAAGATTGAATGAAGCGCTCCACCTTATGAGGCCACTTTGCACACCTTCTCATGCATTATTGGTTCACATGTGCCCCTCTAAAGGAGTGCCTTGCACACAGGTTGAGGCGTATTATTATTATATTGGATTGAGAAGATGCTGCCCCTTCTTTCATGGAGTTGGTTGATGATATTCCGTATTGGTTCTTCATAGAGTTGATGTCTTGTACCATGGATCCACTTGCCTGATACTTAATTTGAGGATGACGTCCACTTTTTGAGGCCTCATTACTCACTCTTCCATGCCTTTGTTTCTCTTGGAGACCTCACACGTGCGATCTTTGGGGGTTTGACTTGGTTCAAGCCCTATGTTGAGGAAATGTTCACCATAAAGAGGTTGCTTGCACTTAAAATTATGATCATGGAAGAGGACGTCCACTTTCCTTGGAGTTTTATTGCACATTTACTCAAATTTGGAGGAGGATGTCTCACTCAAAAGGTCACATGTGTGATCTTATGAGATTTCTCACTTGATTTTTATATACTTGGAGGAGAACGTCTCACCTTGGAGAGCTACTTGTCCACTCTTTGAGGGTTCTTACTTGGATGTTTCACATTGGAGAGCTAAACATCCACATTGGATGAGATGTAGGAGGTTGGATTTTTGGAGTTTCCTCTCCTTGGAGCTTAATGGATATGTCTTTCTTGGAGCATATGTGATGTGTAAGGGTTTCTTTCCTATCAATGTGGGGCTATTGTTCTAATGCTTTATATTGTTTCTTGTGCTTGTAGAGTTGCTAGAACTTGCTTTGTAGGGCCAAAAGAAAAGTATATCTACCCTACTGGAAGGGTTTTATGTCTGGAGTTTCTCCCTCTTGAATCCTTTGTTGTCTTGTACATGGTGGTATTCTCTTGCATCTAACATCTTTTGTAATATATATATATATATATATAGTAAATGAAAGGACACATCCTATCTAGAAGACAGGGCCTAACGAAAGGACATGCCCCATCAACCTTGTTCCTAGTCAATATTATATATATCTCAATATGTATAGATATCGTGACAGAGGTCATTGTAAATCATATCATTCACTCTATCTTATTTAATTATTAATCTGTCATTTATGGATTTATGTTGTCTGTCCTTATGATGGTTCATTCCATTGGTATTAGAGCTACGTTCTGATCTAGTCCTTGGCCATACTTATTTTACTACACCCTTGGTCAAACTTCGTTGCCCTTGGCAACATAACTGCGGGCCTTTGGTCAGAGTTTGTCTGTTTTCCAGGTTTTTGACAAATTTCAGGCTTTTAGCCATTTAAAAAATCGGAATTTATGTTGAAGAAATAAACCATTACGTTGCAAGTTCAAAGAAAGATAAAAAAATAGAATTTTCGTTGAAGAAATAAATTATTCCATTGCAGATTAAAAAGAAAAAAACCAGAATTAAAAAAAAAGATAACCCAGCGTCTGCTTGACAAATTGCGGAGACAAGCCACTAGCAAGAGAAAAGATATAACCATATCACTAACAGAAGCGTTAGCATACGTCACTGAGTATAGCTACCAATTAAGGACCAAAGCCACCAACTAATGGATTTAGTAGTTGCAAATAAAAGATAAAATTCAATGAGTCCTTCACCCAACAAGGCTGCATTGAATTTGACAAAGGTCTACATTAAATTTGACAAAAGAATAATACCTATTACTAAGTCCCAACAGCTAGATTCTATAGCAGTTTGAAATATTTCCCATCGTCAAGTTGCGGCAGCCAAACTCTATCGCAATTCGAAGTAATACTTGTTGTTGGGTCCTGATTTGGACATCGGGTCTATACAATAAGAATTTCATGACGTCTTTTAAAAAAAAAGCATGGCCGCCATCCATCAGCGTATGCACTATTAGAGTTGACCTCTACCATTATTGAGTAACCTGGCATGTAAGCAGCTGCCATTACCAACCGTCGTAGAGTTCTATTGTGGAGAGAGAATCGTGACAATCAACGAAGGTTATTCGATAAAATCTTAAGGTTAGAGAACTAACGCCTTGTCTAAATAATATTAGAAATTTCAAGGTCAAATCGCCAATCACCACCAATTAGGATTAGTCGTAATCTCTTATTATGCTTTAATTTGTGAGAAGTTATATTAAAGTGGTGATAAGTATATGTATATACTATATATTAAGTTATATATATACAAAGGACAAGTACCATTAACAAAACTAATTTTTTTTTTATAATTCTAATAAAAATAACTGTAGGCCAACGACATTATTTTATATTTGCTATAAAATATTAAAGTGCTTTACAAGTGGAATACTGAAATATATGAAGGAGAAGCTATAAAAAGGTGCTTTTTAAGATAAAAGAAAGCGATTCAATGAATATAATATAAAGTACTTTCTAAAAGTGAAAAAGTGGATA
Organism: Picea mariana; assembly: GCA_032191745.1. Classification (NCBI taxonomy): domain Eukaryota; kingdom Viridiplantae; phylum Streptophyta; class Pinopsida; order Pinales; family Pinaceae; genus Picea; species Picea mariana. The sequence goes on along the minus strand of JASDQU010098302.1, from coordinate 10,304 downwards.
TTAATATAAAAGGGTACTTTTAATTTTTCTTTTATTGATATACATAGTCTCATCAAATAAGTGGGTCCTTTGTAATTCCTACACTCATTTTATATTAGAAATATTCATTAAAAGGATCTACATATAAAGTAATCATGGAGTACTTACAACACAAACTAGAGATTTTTTTTAACCCATACCGGGAAACTTATATTATAAAGGCTGTAGCTAAAAGCTAAACAGCAGGATATGAAAACAATTGTTCTGTTTTTTCAAACATGGATGACAATGCTTAAAAGCTATTAAACAACTTTCAAAAGTTTACATTTATTACATCCCAGTGATTCTTGCAGAAAAACTTGCAGGTATATAACTTAAAAAAAATCCTAATATTCTAGTTGATTTACTAAACATAGAAATTATTGGAAAACATGGCTTCTGTTGGCTTCTTCCTGAATCCTGCCCATGATTGGTAGGAAGGGTGTTCTCAAGGTTCATATCCTCTAGCATCTGGTGAATTATGTCGTCTTCCTTTAGATCTACCTGAATAGAGTTTGTGGACATTGTATGGTTAGAAGCTGCTGAGTGTGAATCTTTACTAAGTTGATAACCATGTTCCTCAGCATGCTACACTCGACTTCCAATTCATCAATTTTCTGCTTTTTCTGGATAAGGGAATTCATAATTATGGCAGTCAATCGTGAGGTGCATTGATGTTCATTCTCGTGGAACCTAAAGGTCATTGAAAAAATAAAGGTTCTGTTACATTGTATTGACTCCTCATGGCTTCTCAAAACCCTTCTGAATTCTTGTGCCTCCTTGTAATCCATGTAAATAGAAAACCAAGGGAAACAATAATAACAAAGCTTGTGCCAAGGCTCAGTCTGGTGCATAGGGTAAAGGTCCCAAAGAAATCCCTGGTTCCAGAACTCAATGGGGGATCCCCTTTTCAAAAGATACCAAAACAGAGTGCTAAAAAACTAAAGCTTTCCAAGACCAAGAAACAACAAAATTGAAAGGCCAGGGCTCAAAATAAATCAAAGAGAGGTTGCCCATTAGAGCAATCACAAGGCGCAAAAGAGAACCAAGGAAATTGATGGGCATGTGCCAAGAAGACTCCAAAATAGTCGAGAATCTCGAGGGCATACTAACATAGACGGGACCATACTGTAACACCCCTGTTTCTTCCAGCTTGTAATTAATCATAATTAGTGATTGCCATGCAATGGCATATAAATATTGTAAATATATTATTGTTTAATTGTAACTGCCAACAACTCACTGTGGGGGCGAAGCCTCAAAGTACTATCCATGATACTACCAAGGGAAAGAATGGGAAATCTAGGAAGGGGGTTCATTATGACAAGATGACCCAAACTTCCTTGCTGAGATATTTTGGAATATTCAGACTTCTCCTTAGCTCAGATGACAAGGAAAGTTGGTTAATGAGGGAGGATTGGTGGTTGAGCAACCAACCACCCTTAATGAATGCAGATATGGAAAATCTAACTAGGACAACAGAGGCTACCAGCCAAAGGTACAAGAGAGTACCAATTCTGCAGTCCAAATTGACCCACAAGTTTCCTTCTGACAGAAGAAACAGAAGGACAGATCAAGAACCCTCTGAGAGCATGCATGTAAGAAAAGGCACGAGAAAGGGAAAGAGGGGAGACACCAGCACAAAAGAACGGGAGGAGAGTTTAGGGATTTTCAGAGGGCAAGAAACTGGTCATAAGACGGGTTGGAGAACCTAGAAAACCCAACTTGAGCAAGAGGTCGTGAGCTTGATGCTTGAAGGGCATCTGATAAACCTCGACCGGGCTTGGACTAGGCGTTGAAAAAGGACATGTTACTAAGAGTGGGGAAACCCTCATCTACCAAAAATTCCCTAAGAACATGAGAGAGATCTCCCTGGTGGTATCATGGCTTGGCACGGGGGTGGCCAAAATGTAGAGAATCGTTGCATCTGAGCCTACGATTGGGTGGAAGGGCGAACACCCATAGTCAGTTGGCTGGTCACAAATTGTAATAGATAAGTATCCCTACACCCTATGTAATTGAAATAAAATGGTTGGATGCCTGTATTTGTATGCAAGAATGTGTATGTTTGCTGATGACTAGACTGGTTGTTTCATTGCAAGTATGAGTACTTGAGTAATGATGGACTAAAATGAAGGATTATTTTCTATGAATGTTGTCTTGAATGGGTGGATATGCCTATAGAATTTGAAAGGAATCTATGTATTGTGTGCCAATTCTCCCATTGTAAAATGAGTAAGTTAGGCATACCAGAGTACTCACGAAATTTGTATGGTTTTGAGTAAGGACCAGTAAGTCCAATGAATAAATGATTGATCACTCTGAGATGTGTGAGAAAGACTAATTGTAGGGATAGCCTTGAAACCTTTAAGTCCTTGAATTGGGAAACTTGCAAGCCATGAAAATCACATTGGGAGGATAGCTAGAGGTACCTCGAGATGGATATCGAAATGCCTCAATGCTTGAAGGAATCCCCTGTGCAGTCAAAGGGATTTGAGCCCTGTGAAACCTTCTACCAATGAAATGGAAAGTTTGTAGGATGCAAACCGTCACCCAAATGGTAAGGAGAGAATGCCTTAGTCGGCTTGAAAAATGGATTGCAGAGTTCTTGAAGGCTTGGTAAGTCTTAGATAGGACTTGGAAGAAATCCCTAACCTGCCAAGTCCTTAATCAGACGGTTACCTAGAGATGAACCCTTGTTTTAAGCTGGAAGGGATTGTAGCCGTTAGATCGACATAGTGAGAAGATCTAGACTGTTAATTGGGCTGTGGATCGGAAGAGAAACCATGTCATTAGCCCGAGTTATCGGTAGCTGTTGATCCATCAGAGTATCCGAGGCAAGGAGATCCTGGCCATCGGTCGGGAATGAGCCATCAGAGCATTTCAGTACTGGGTTACAGTGCGACTCCGAGCAATGATCTAGTCCGTTGATCGGTGCAATGTCTAGAGCAACCTCCATCATTGATCGTCGAGATTCTGTGTAAGCGGGATAAGGAGGGAGCGTGACATCATGCTGACACATAGGAGCTAGCTTGGTCCAACGGGTGACACTTGTCGACTTATTACTCGCAAAAAGGATTTAGAACAAACCTTGTGCGTTAGGAGTCTAGGGAGACACATGTCCTAATCCTAGCTCTAGATCCATAGGACGAGAAATCTCGACTGCCCTTTGGAGGGGTACTATTCAGAGTATTCTTGAGAGGACGCACTCTGAAAGGAAGAACTTTGAGAGTGAATCAGGGCCGTTGATTCGGTCGGAGAGCGACCGTGGCCGTTGAACCCAAGGTGGCTGAACTCTTAATCCCAGCCAATGTGTGGTAAACAGATGTAAATGTTTGAGCGAAGGACCTTGGGCCCGGTGATGATGTGTCACACGGTTGTTTGTCCACATGTTAAGTGATGGTTGTGCCATGTGTAAAGTAGATTCGAGTTTCTTAGGCAGGACCTTGTATTGGACTATGAGTGCCACATGTTAGGACAGGTGGCAACCAACGTGTACAGAGGTGGACACGTGTTGGTTTGAAATTCGTAGGATAAACCAAGTATGAGTCTCGTCGGTTTCGTACCTAAGGACAGGTGTCTTAATCCTTGTCGTTAGATCTCCGTGAAGAGATCCCGAACACTCATCGTAGGGTACTAATTGGAGTGAGTTACGGAGATACACTTCGACGAAGGAACTCTGAGAGGAAATCTGGGCCGTTGATCTGCTGAGATCCAAGGGAGCTTTGAGATCCAATTGGGACCGTCGATCTATTGGAAGTTCCACCTAAGCTATCAGAGGACGTGGTGACGACTTGATGATGTGGCCTGCCAAATTGGTAGTCCACGTGTCCAAGGAGGTGACAGGTGTAACCTAGGAATTGGCCGATGGGACGAAAGTGGTCCCATTAGGTGAAGAGGTCTCTTGGATCTTTGTTTCCAGTTATGGCTGTTGGATCTATCGGGGTTTGTCCCTGGGAAATATGGAACATAGATCCCCGACGTATCATCATCGAAGGTGAGAGGTAGGTGAACCAGGAGGAAACCTGAACCCCGAAGACGCAGGCATCAACGACACGACAATTGTCGTCGATTTGTCGTTTGGGCGAGAGGAAATCTCCACCGTTGATCTTCCGTGAGACTTGTTCAAAAGGAGAGTGAGGAAGATGATGTCATGAATGACGTGGCATGCCAACAAGGTAGCTAGAGTGTCCCTAGGACAACATGTATTAGTTGTTGGTTGACGAAAGTCCGGAGAGGAAAGATAAAGATAACCGTTGATCTCGTCGGAGATTTGATGAGGAGATCTGGACCATTGGATCCAGATGCGTCATCGTCGGAAATGTGGGAGGTTGGTTTGGTCACGTTCGATCAAGAAATGCCGATGATGATGGGAGTCGGGGCTAACGACAACCGTCGATCGACAGAGGGAAAAGGTGAGACCTCCACCGTTGATCTCGTGGGTCACATCTATATACCCTGAAGAGCATTGGGAATTGGGTGTTAACCCCCGCATCAAATGACATCGCCGACGTGCTCTGAACTATAAAGATCAAGGGTTGAGAGCTGTAGGATTTGGGGGAGATGCTTTTTGGTGAATCGTCGTCGGGGTTTTGTAGTGGGAGTGAACCATGGGATAAAAGTCCCGACAACGACGAAGGTGGGCTAGAGGGTCGGGCCTGTGAATTTAGCGTGTCACTGCCACGCTGGCTAGCATGAGTAATACATGGCCACGTGGTAATGAGTTGGTCATTGACCTACGAAGGCCGACTTTGAAAGGCTATAACTTTTGATTCTGAGCTCGGAATTGAGCTTGGTTACAGTCGTTGGAAAGCTCTCGATGATCAGAAGATGATGGTATGTTTGGGAAAAGGTTTTGAGATGGTTCAAGAAAAGCGAAATTTTAATACCCCATCCCTTAAAAAGGTACTTAGGGGGTTGGGTGTGTTACACATACACACAATACAAATCACACACAAAGTGTGCCCAACCTCCATGGGACAATACCAAGATACAAAGGTACCTTGTTCACACCCTGAAACAAATTTTGATAAGCTAAAGGTCTAGAGAACTAACCAGAAACTGAAAGAGGTTCTTACCAGTGTAAGATTTAGCCGAACAATCTTCCTCCCTTCATCACAACGAGCATCTTCCTCTTGAAAAAA
>JASDQU010098301.1:0-13007 GCA_032191745.1 Picea mariana | reverse complement strand
ATGGGGCAGTCCAGCGGACGGTTTGTATATTTGCGTAATTTCGATTACTGTTTGCAGGTTGTGGAACAATGGAAGGGCAATTTTGAACCCGCCTATCTGGGAACCCGCAATCAAAAAAGTGGGTAAGTATGGGATAGGGAAACGGTCTGTCGGACTTGTTTTCTCTAATATATTGAAATTTGTAATAGATATCTCATTACCTGGCAAGATCTTTTCTGCATTAATATCACGGAATTCCAGGTGTTGTTTGTAGGTCGTGGAACAATGCAAGGGAAATCTTGAACTCGCCTGTCCGGGAACCCACAAGCGAAAAAAGTTGGTAAGTATTTCTAATAGATATCCCATTAGCTGGCAGGATATTTTCTGCATGTTTCTGTACAAGTTGTGTAGGAACAGTTATTATGACGGTCTCCTCGAGTCATGGTGAGATGTTAGCATTAAACCTCAGTTATTCCATACTTGGAAAGAAGTGCAAAGGGCACGAGCACAGGAAACAACGATTAGGAATTGGATATTTCGTGAACCCGCCAACCCGACGATCCACGAAATAAATTCAAAGAAATGGCGAAGTATGGAAAGCGGACAGACGAGCTTCAAAATGGGGTGACAATAGTTCCACTAGAGACGTGAGGACTCAACGGTCAAATTGTATGTCTCGGAACTTTTGAGTGAAAAATGTGTACCACGGAAGAGGGGATGATGGGCACACTGTGTAAGATGGAAGAGGGTATGATGTGAGAGTCTAGTTGTAAATTTGTATATCGCGGACGTCAGGGCATTGTTTGCAGGTCACGGAACAATAGAAGTGCAATCTAGAGCCTGCCTACCCGGGAATCTGCAGAAGAAGAAGTGGCTAGGTATGGAATGGGGAAGCGGTCAGTTGGAGTCGTGATATAAAATCACGAGTGCAAATGTGAACCTGTGAATCCGCTAACCCGCGCAGCTAGACATTTCGAAAAAAACGACTAAGTAACGAGAAAGATAAAGTACAGGGAAAAGAGAAATGAGAATTTGGTTAAGTATAGAAGACGAAAAAGAAGGGCTAATATATTCACATATGTAATAGATATCCCATTTCCTAGCAAGATCTTTTCTGCATGTTTCTAGAGAAGTTATATACTTATTGCATATACTTAAGGTGGCGGGCATAGAAAACCCGACGATCTGTGAAAGAGATTGCAAGAAATGTCCATGTGGAAAGCGGTCAGACGGGCTTCAAAATAGGTTGATAAGGGTTCTCGAGGAGACTTGAGGCCCCGACGGTCAAATTGTATTGATCGAAACTTTTGAGTGCAAACTGTGTAACATGAAAGAGAGGCTAATGTGGGAGTTTGGAAGTTAATTTGTATATCACAGAAGCAGGGGGTTGTTTGAAGGTCAAGGAACACTAGAAGTGCATTCCGCCTATCTGGGAACCCAGAAGCGAAAAATTCGGGTAATTATGGAATTGGAGGCGTGAAAGAGATTCCAAGAAATGGAGAAATATGGAAAGCGAGCGCACGGGCTTCAAAATGGGGTGACAATAGTTCCCTAGGAGATGTCAGGACCCAGAGGTCAAATTGCATGTCTTGAAACCTTATAGTGCAAACTGTGTATCACGAAAGAGGGTATGATGTGGGAGTGTAGCAGTAAATTTGTATATTGCGGAGGTCCGGGTGTTGTTTGCAGGTCATGGAACAATGAAAGTGCAATATAGAGACCGCCTGCTCGAGAATTCACAATCTGAAAAGTGGCTAGGCATGGAATGGGTAGCAGTCGGTCGGAGTCGCGATATAAAAGCACAAGCGCAAATGTGAACCTGTGAGTCCACCAATGGGTGCATCGAGACATTTTCGAAAAAAGTAGAGGGGAAAAAGATACGGGAATTTGGAGAGGGAAAAGAAGGTCCAATATATTCAAATCTGCAATAGATATTCCATTTCCTGGAAAGATCTTTTATGTATGTTTCTGGAGTAGTTGTATACTTAGTGCATATACTTGGAAAGAAGTCTGAAGGTAGTGGGCATAGGAAACAACAACTAGAAATTAGAAATTTCTTGAACCCGCCAACTCAACGATCCGCGAAAGAGATATCAAGAAATGGTCAAGTGTGGAAAGCGGTCGGACGGGCTTCAAAATAGGGTGACAAGGGTTTCCAAGGAGACGCAAGGCCCCAATTGTCAAATTGTATGTATCATAACATTTCAGTGCAAAATGTGTAACACGGAAGAGGGGATGATGTGGGAGTCCAGAAGTAAATTTGCATATCGTAGAAGTCAGAGTGTTGTTTGCAGGTCATGGAACAATGGAAGTGCAATTTAGAGAAAGGGGAAGCGCTCGTTCGGAATCGCGATATGAAAGCATCAATGAAATGTGAACGCGTGAATCCGCCAACCCGCATAGCAAGACATTTTTGGAAAAAACAACTAAGTAACCAGAAAGAGAAACTACAGGGGATAAAAGAGTGGGAAAATAGAAAGGCGGAGGGCAATTTTTCGTAAGTGGAAATTGTTTTCAAATAAGCCCCATTGTTGGAAAACCATCATTTTCTAGTTCAACACTTTATCCACTTATTCGTTTTCTATTGTGCTTGCACTATTAAAAAGGGTGTGAGCAAATGCTTTGTTGAAGATTAGATCTTATTGCAACTTGTGGGAGTAATTGTGTTCTTGATGCATTCTTCCATGACTTTAACATATTAACTTAAGTATTAAACTTCTTGCATGATGGGTTGTTAGTATTAAAGCTTAATAATTGCATGCCTAGAAACAACAATGACGATCTTGAATTTTAATATTGTACTTGATTTCATAGTCCCATTTGACTACAACCACCATATATTAGTTTTTTTTTTTTAATTCACGAACAAGAAATTTGGTAATTTCATTAATAAAGTATAAAGTGCTCAAATAGAGGCCAGGGGATGGACAACTAATAAAATGTTCCCTTTCGGACTAAAGGAATCAAGCAAGCAAAAGGGAAATAAGAAATCGTTTGCTTAGCAAGGCCGAGATGAAAATGAAATTTCTATGGTGGGGCCAAGACCGCTGCATTATGATTTGGTATTGCTATGTTCTATCTGCATTATGAATAGAATTGAACGTTGGTTTGAAACTGTCCGAAATTCATTTTTGTTTCCATAAAAGCTGATGGATCGACACAATGCATTGTCATATAATTGTTAAATGCTCCATTTTAGATCAAATTACTTGAGCGAGTACAATGTTGAATAACTACAACACTATCGAACCATGCTAATAAGAACAGGTGTTAAATTCAAAAAAAAAAAAAGCAACCAAGACTCCAAGGCAAATTTTTTAATACTAAATCCATTAAAGAAAAAGGAATATTGGGGAGTGTATATCTATCCATAGAAATTGGACCGAGTTCTTTGGACCAAAACATTGAACATATTTGCCATAAACACAAGCACATGACCTGCAACATGCAGGAGCCATCGAGATGCTCTTCAACATGCATACAAAATTGATTGCCATGCTTTTTTTTTAGGAAATCCTTGCAGTCTTCTTCTTGGGGGCTCAATGTTTGCTGCCCCAATCTCAATATCTTGTGGAAGACCTAAGCCGACAAATAAATAGGAGAGTGGTTCCACAGTGGAATAAATCCTTGGCTTGAAGCAAATGAACAACAATCCTCTGATAAAATTGATAGTTCTCATGAGCTTCTCGTGAAGAAGAAGACGAAAAACGTTGCAGGGCAAACAAAAGAGCCTAAAACTGAAAGTTAGGACACACCAAGAAACCACCTCCTCACAGTTGAAGACTTTAGGGACACAGGTTGCACGAGCAATTCCAGAGGCCCAAATTAGTCCATTCTGGGCAGAAGGAGATGAGTGGTAGGAATATGCCTTGCACCAGTGGGAGTTTTGGTCCTCATCCCCTAAGATGTTAATTGTATATCCAGAGAATAGGAGAGTGGTCCCACAATTGAATAATTTTTTGGCTTGAAATATATCTCTGGGAGCATCAACAGATCATTTCCATATAGTGAAAGACTTCCACCTAGAACAGACTAATTTGGACCTCTGGAATTCCTACTTTTGAGCTGCAATGCGGCTGTTGCGTTCAATGTTGGTTTCTTTTCTGAAACACCTCTTTTGGTGTTGTCAGGGTTGCCATCGTCAAGCTGGGAAGTGCCCCTCATTATGGTTGATTTCAATTTGGGCACAGGAGTGGGAACAACGTTTTCATTTCCATCATCCATTGTTGTATCATCGTCCATCAGATCATCTTCTCCTGGCTCGAACTCGATCGCATCAACCTTTGCGCCAGCCATCAATGCAGGCGGGCAAGTTTTTTGAGCAGGCGGGGTTGCCTTGGAATTCTTTGGCTTGAAATATATCTCTTGGTCCACCAAGGGACCATATTTTTTTTTGCTCATGAGTGGAGGGAGATGAGTAGTAAGAATATGCCCTAATACTGGAACCTCTGGCCATCATGCCCAAAGGTGTTTACTGTATTTGGACAGAACTGTTGTGGAACTGCTGCCATAAGTTAACAAGAATTTTCGTTTGCTCCAGATGATGTTTGAAGTGAAAATTGGGGAGGGATAATATAACCCTCCACAAATCTTGGTTTAATGTGTATCAATGGAAGATCTCCTCGAGCCTTTCATTGATCAATGAAAATCTCCATGGTTCTTGCGTAATGAGTTGTTACCATTAAAGCTTACTAATAAAATATTTAGAAAAAACTGCGACGGTGGCGGTGATGACGAAGAGCGATTAACGATTAGAGATTTCGTAAAGGCTCCAACTGACCGACACATGAAAGAGATTGCATCATGCTTGAAATGAATACTTTGAAAGGATAACACTCTTCTCTGCAAATCTTGGTTTAATTCGTATTAATGACAAATCTTCTTCGGCCTTCCGGACATTGATAACAGTCTTAATTGGTCCTACACAATGAGATACTAGCATTAAAGCTTAATAATTTCATATCTAGAAAGAAGTACGAAGGTGGCGAGGATGGAAAAGAGCGATTAAGCATTGTACATTTCGTCCACCCGCGAACCCGTGAAAGAGATTAGAGATTGCAATCCTCCACCAAAGGCAAGCTCGAAAGAGAGAGAGAATGAGGTTCTCTCAACAATAAGGAAAGAGATTGGGGGTTGAACACTGTGTTCAGACTTGAGGGACAAAGGGATGCAAACTCAATATGAATTAATTTCTCCAGAGTAACTTTGCTCTCAAAGTTGAATGCTTTCTCTCCTTTTCCATAGCTCGAAATTGTTCTCTTATAGCCTTCAAAATGCAACTAAAGGGCCGATTCAAAACGTTTCCAGTACGTGGAAGGCCAAGGATCAGAGATCTCTTGTCGTGACATGGAAACATGACTCCATTTTTGTATTTTCTGGCACAAATCCTGATGTACGCAGGCTGTAGTGGAGCAGCCTGCGTATACGCTTGTTGTATAGCTGATAGGGCGCGTATATGTGGAAAAATGTTTATTTTTAGCTCTGGATTTATCAAAAAGGGATGATAAGTCTGCATAGGGAAATGGAAAAAGGCTCTCTGTGCAAGATAACAATGGTGAGGCAAATATTGCTATAACAACATCAACCTCTGTGCCATCCATCAATGCAAGCGGGCAGGTTTTCTGAGCAGGCGGGGTTGCCTTGGAATTCTTTGGCTTGAAATATATCTCTTGGTGCACCAAGGGACCATCTCCTTTTTTTTTCCTGGGCGGAGGGAGATGAGTAGTAAGAATATGCCCTAATACTGGAACCTCTGGCCATCATGCCGAAGGTGTTTACTGTATCTGGTTAGAACTGTTGTGGAACTGCTGCCATAAGTTAACGAGAATTTCCGTTTACTCCAGATGATGTTTGAAGTGAAAATTGGGGAGGGATAATATAACCCTCCACAAATCTTTGTTTAATGTGTATCAATGTAAGATCTCCTTGAGCCTTTCGCTAATCAATGACAATCTCCACGGTTCGTGCGTAATGATTTGTTACCATTAAAGCTTACTAATTGCATATTTAGAAAAAACTGCGACGGTGGCGGTGACGACGAAGAGCGATTAAGGATTAGAGATTTCGTAAAGGTTCCAACCAACTGACGCACAAAAGAGATTGCATCATGCTTGAAATGAATACTTGGAAAGGATAACACTCTTCTCTGCAAATCTTGGTTTAATTCGTATTAATGACAAATCTTCTCCAGCCTTCCGGACATTAATGACAATTTTAATTGTTCCTGCACGATGAGCTACTAGCATTAAAGCTTAATAATTGCATATCTAGAAAGAAGTACGAACGTGGCAGGGATGGCAAAGAGTGATTAAGAATTGTACATTTCGTCCACCTGCGAACCCGCCAAAGAGATTCCAAGAAAGGGCCAAGTATGGAAAGCGGTCGGGTGAGCTTAAAAAATAGGGTCACAAGATATACTTAGGAGACGTGATGGGCAGATGGTCAAATTGTATGTCTCCGAGCTTTTGACTGCACAATATGTAACACGGAACATGGCACAATGACATATTTCGGCTGTCAATTTGTATATCACAGAATTTCAGGTGTTGTTTGTAGGTAGCGGAACAATGGAAGCGCAATGTTGAGCAAGCCTGGCCATGAATCGATGATGGTAATAGTGGCCAAGTATGTAATGGGTAAGCGGTTGGCCGCACTTGTGATATAAAACCACGAGACATACTCGGAATAGGGAATATTGACGGGCTTGAAAACAGGGCCACAAGATCTACTCAGGAGACGTGAGGGCCTGATGGTCAAATTGTATCTATCCCAACTGTTGATTGCAAAATGTGCAACACGGAACATGAGACAATGACAGATTCTGAGGGTCAATTTTTATATTGTGAAACTTAGAGTGTTGTATATAAAAGCACGAGACATTCGAAAAAATGACACATTCACAAAAAGGACCGAGTAAACAAAAAGCGAAAGCAAACAAGGAAAAGGGGAGTTTGTTTGCTAATTTGTAGATTGGGGAAGTCCAGGTGTTGTTTGTAGGCAACAGAACAATGAAAACGCAATGTTGAACCTGCCTATTCGGGAACCTGCGATCCAAAAAAAATGCTCAATATGAAACGGGGAAGCAGTTGGTCGGGCTGGTGATATAAAAGTATTAGTGGAAATCTGAAGACGTGAATCCACCAACTCCCACACCTAGACATTTTTTGACAAACGACTAAGTAACCAGAAAGGGAAAGCAGAGGGCAAAAAAAAAGGGGATGACAATTTTCATAAGCGAGAATTGGTGTAAGAAATCCCCATTGATGGTCTTAACAGTAACTATGAAGTGCATTAAACATGTGAACAACTTCTTCAATGAAGGAATAGATAAAGCGAGCCATTCTTATAGTTTCCAGGATGTATTTGTATAAGAGAAGCATCGAAAAGCCACAAGAAAATCAATTTTGGGATGTTTAAGTAAAGTTATTGTACTCTCAACTTCACCGCAAGTATAACAATGATGAATTTGGATTTTAATGTCCTGTCGTTGATATGATAGTTCCATTGGACTTCACATAGTATATATCCTTTTATTTCAAATTATTCCTGGAGATGAATTTTGCTAAGTTCATCGCTCAAGGAAAAGTGCTAAAACGAGCCACATACTACATTTACGTCAGAGAGATTATATTAAAAGGCAAAGCATGTCCTGTATATTCTTTAAGATCATAGAAAAACTACCAAGATCCTGAATCTATTATTAATTTTCCAGAACAAAGCATGCAACCAAGAACCAAGTAAACACCAAATGTATTGAAAGTCGAGGCACAAGGCAATGCATAAACATAGAAGGTGCCAAGCGAGATACCACAAGGTTCCATAGAGCAGTACACATCGACCATTGCATCGAACAATTTGATATATAAAAAAAACGTGTGACATTGGTTTTCTCTTGCATTTGGTATATGTTCCCATTAGAAAATAACCAGGGCCATGGGATATGAACAAAAGTCTGCCAAACACAAGACATCACAAAACCAACGGAGCTTCGCCATTGCACCCTAGCTATAACCAAACCTCAAAATGGGGAACAAGAAATTTGGCGATTACTATTTTACCATGAAGCAAGATCACTATGGACATTTTCTTTTGATAGTGCCATGTTTTATCACTACCGGTTTTAACAATGCCAAATTTTCAATATTATTGGAAATGCCTAATGGTTCTGCCCAGGGGAGCAAGTTGTTTCGACGGTTCAAAAGATGGGCCTGAGTTATTTATAGTTGGATACTTTGTATGGGGTTTGTCCTCATGCTTCCCATTTCTGGACTGAACAATCTTATGCGCTTGTACATCACCAATAACTGCACCTGCTTGTATGAATTCCAATGCTCGAACTCCCCAATCTCTATAGTGAGTTCTGAAGATCTCAAGCTCATGTTTCAATCCATGCCGAGTCTCTTTTTTTTCTTTCAATTAGGGCATCGAGAAAATGCAAATACCATACCATAAATGTAGAGTTGGAGACCATTTTTTTTTTTAGTTGGGCACCCAACAAAAATGCAGAAATCTTGACATGGATATATAGTTGGAAAATACTTTTCCAATTTGGGCACCCAAAAAGGTGCAGACTCCTCCAACAAAGCCACAGTCAACGACCATCGTTTTTTTCATTTGCACACCCCAACAAATATGCAAATTTATTACTAGGAGATGCAAAAAAACATGAAAATAACAACATCGATTGCATTTGTAGTTAGATTCTCGTTGTCGTTTCAAGTGCACAAGAAGAGACAAAATCTCTGGAAAGAAAATTTTACAGCCATAGATGTAAACTTCGAAGAACTCGAGTCCGACGAACATTCATCTGGGTGTTGAAGAAAAGTTACATACACACATGAGATTTTGTCGTTTCCTGCCAAAGCTTGATATGATTATTATTATTTATTTATTTTTTCAGCCGATATGCAATATTTCATTGTCCTCATTTAAGGTAAATTTTCTATGTATTCGAAAGTCGCGCATCATGTAGACATTGTTTGCCTTCTTCTGTAGGTATGCTTCATATGAAAATTCTGCTAACCCAGGAAGCACATCTTGTAACAGAGGTTGTCTAATTGTAAAATGTACGATTGTGTTGTCCACGGTTCAGATGGTAGCATTGAGGCAATATCTATATATGTAAGGGAATTTTTTATTGCATCACAGACAATCAATTGTATCATCACTTATGAAAGCAGAAGTAGAAGCAGGAGAGTTGCATTTGGCACATACAGGCTTGAAGGGGGTCGAGTACGCATTCGCTGCAACCAAAACACCCTCAACCTGGGCACGTGAGCATAGTAGTTAATATATTGAACATTATAATATACAACTGCACCAAAAAAAAAATGCAAAAAATTGGTGAAGGCGATTTGTATGAGCAAAGTGAGGATGAAATTGTAGATGTATACACACAACAGTTTTAGAGCTAGTTAGTTTCTTGAGATCATGTACTATGTCTGTTCGCAATTCTGTTACAAATGTTGCTTGGGTTGCACGAAAGATCCTTTCTTTAACATCTCTTTTCTTTGTTATATTTTTTAAGAGTATAAGTGGAAATTGCCCTTTATGCAATTGTTCTTCAATTGAGGAAAACAAATTTGAATAGGTGTCGAACAATTGCAGCTGCAACATGGAACAGTGCAATATTTGTGTAACATAACCGAGATACATGGACATGTGAAAGTAAAGGACAAAACTGGATATGGAGAATGGTACCATTGCCTTGTCGTTGTCTGACTCTACATATTTTATATGAAGAATGTGTTGCGAGCCAAGTTTTCTCGCGAGTGTGACAGCTGCACCAATTGTTCTGATTAGGTAAATGTCATTGCTTTGCGCAAGTTGGTTGATAGTTGTGTCTGGGATGAAACAATATTTTGAACAAACAACGGGGATTTTTTCCACAATACTTGTTTCATTGAGCGATATAATCCGATCACAATCACCACGGTCATACACTGTTTTGGGAACTATATTAAAATTTGTAATGGATATCCCATTACCGAGCAATATCTTTTATGCATGTCTCCGGACAAGTCATGTGGGAATAGTCGGTGTGACTGTCATCGGGGCCTCATTGTATGTCAGGTTAGCACGCATAATGGATCTAGTTTTGTTTGCCTTGTCCAAGTAGGTGTTATAGATGACCATTGTGTCCCCGACGAACACTTGTCCAATTCAATGACTATTCAAGCCCTCTATTGATAGTATTTTGGGTGTTACAAGTTTAGACTTGGTGACAATTTTTGAACAGGAAAAGTAATGTGAACGGTAGTGTGCATTTTTTTTGTTTTGTTTTTTCCTGGCATAAATGTATAAGTAGATGAACAACTTGGATGAAGTATTGATCCTTTCTCAAAATTCAAGTGCTCGGAATCGCTTCAAATCGAACGGGTCCGTAGGCCTCGTCGTCACGAACCCAACGCAACTCAAACAGGTTCAAACGGACGTCGAATGAGTGAGATATCGTGTTCTGTTCAAATTGTCAAACATGCAAAAAAAAATTGTTGACTGTACAGTCCGTACGGTTGCTAAAGTGGCAGGGTCGTACGATGATGTGGCAGGGCCATACGCTGACGTGGCAGGGCTGAGTTGGCAGTTGGACAGTCGAATCATTTCTTGACACGTGGCATATTTGTGGCAAATGGATTGGTGACATGTGGCCCAAGCAAGGGGTACCACGTGTCACCTGGGCATTGGTTAAAATTTGTGTAGTCGGCAGCACTCGACCCCGCGACCTCCAGGCATGGGTATAGCTTTGGGAAGGGCCGCCCAACCGATGCTCCCACCATTGTTTCTTAACATATATATGGTTTTAAAAATATTTAAGTTTGAAATGTGTTATGGTTGGGCACGGTCCGGGCTGGGGCTAAGCCCCAGCCCCCAGTCACATGGAGTTCCATATGACCTCGACCGCGCACGCGCGCATTTAAAACAAATTAAAATCCCTCGTGCCTAGACACATGGGCTTTACCATATGACTTGGTTTTAAAACTGAGCCCCTTTTTATGCGCGGTCATATGGCCATATGTCCAACGATTTGGCGGTTAGGGGCTAAGTTCTCTAATCGTCCTACAGTTTGCGCGGTTTTTCGGTTATGCACCCGGTGCTAGGTTTTAGCACGAAAATGAGTGCGTGAGCTAGGTTGGACACACAGAGGTGCATTTTGGCGATCCATAGACAACAAGTTTGAAGGGGAACTTCCAGGAAGCCTGTCTTCTTCAATTTTTGGCCAAATCAGGTGCCGAAAAAGCCCAGCTAGGGGTTTTTGGACATTCTGAAGTCATTGGAGCCATCTATTTGGCATTTTGAGCATTGTAAAACACATATTTTAGCACTTTGAGAAAATAATATAAAAGATCCATTGGAAGTTGCACCAAGAGATGTAGCTCAAGAGAGGGGTGAACTCCTTTATCATTTGTTGTATTATGTGTTTACTATTCACTGTTATTTGCTGCTTATTATCTGCATCTTGAATGTGTAATTTCTATAAAAAAATTGTGTTTTCAAATTGATCCTTTTGCATAAGAACACTTGAATTAAAACTTGCAAATATTTTCAATAATACAAGCCTTTATCATTTTCAGATCAAGTTGGTATTAGAGCTTAGGTTTTTGAAGGCTTGATTATTTGCAAGTGTTTTCTTTTCTGATGCTCACAAGGTTGAAACTCACAAGAGGAGAAGGTCAACTTGTAGAGCCAAGTTCTCATCCTTCAAGAAGAAAAATTATATCATCACCTCAAGCTTCAAGGAGGCATTCACCAAGTATGGCTCATGAAGAGAGTCATGAAAATATCCCTACAAAAGATGAAGGTCTCAAAAAGGCTTTCATGGAAATGAGAGAAATGATGAAAGTCTCGATGGAAGAAAGGAATACAAGGTTGCAAGGTGAAGGCTCCAACCCTTCAAAGAACAAGGGAGATAGTGGTGATAAAACTCCAAATGGAAATGGAGGGAATGGTGCTTCCCCACCACCCTCACCTCCATCTTCCTCTTCTTCTACCAGTTCACAACCTCTTCCAAAATCTCCAAAGGGACATGGTAAAATTCCTCCACAAATTCCTGTGTTAAAGCTTGATATTAAATTTGAATTGCCAATGTACAATGGAGAGGTAAATGCTGAGAAACTAGATAACTGGATTCGTCAGATTGAGGTGTATTGTAGGATACAAAAAATTCAAGATGGTGAAACTAAGATTCAGCTTGCTTCTTTAAGATTGGATAGTGCAACACTCATTTGGTGGAAAGTCAAGACTCAAGAGGACATGGAAAAACATGGTAAAATTTTAACCTCTTGGAATGATTTTATTGTTGCAATTAAAAAACAATTTTATCCATTGGCATATAAGCAAAAAGCTATTATGGATTGGCAAAATTTTAGACAAGCTAAAGGGCAAAATGTGCAAAGCTTTACTCAAGAATTCAGGAGAAGATCTTTGGTTTTGGGAGTAGATTTGTCTTCTCAAGAAACTTTACTCAAATACATTGGAGCTTTACATAGTTACTTGAGACATACAATACTCATGTTTAACCCTTGAAATCTAGATGAAGTTTGTGTTCAAGCAACTCATTTGGAAGCCAAAGGAAGGAATGAAACTCATGAGGGTAACAAGAAGCCTTTCAGTCATGGAGACAAAAGAAAGAGGAAGTTCAAGGGCAATGGAAAAAAGAATGCTATTGCTAAGAAAGAGGGAGAAAAATTTACATGCAAACATTGTTCAAAAGATGGCCATGATGAAGACCATTGTTGGAAACTTCATCCTGAAAGAAAACCCAAAAATTTTGGCAACAAAGGGAAGTCAAAGACTGTTGCAACCATACAACATGATTTAGGTTATGATTCGGGTGATGAAACAAAAATTACAGCCATGGATTATCAAGGTAAGGGTTCTATTGCAAGTACTAGTTCTTCAAGTAATAGTAATCTCAATGAAACTCGACAAGAAAAAGAAAGAATAGAACTTTTTCACATAAGGGTTGTTTCAAAGCATACCAAGATAGATACTCTTTTTGATACTGGATCTCAAGCAAACCTTATATCTGA